>LNAC01000058.1:3311089-3370935 GCA_002007465.1 Ailurus styani
TTTTTTTTTTTTTTTTTTCAATTGAAGTATACTTGACACACAGTATTACATTAGCTTCTGGTGTACAACAGAGGGATTCAACAAGTCTATGCGTTAAGCTATGCTCACAAGTGTAGCTACCTTCTGTCACCATACACGCTGTTACAATACCATAGACTCTTCCCTAAGCTGTACCTTTCATCCTTGTGACTTACTCATTCCATAACAGGAAGCCTGTACATCCGTCCCCCTTTCACCCATTTTGCCCATCACCCCACTGCCATCCCCTCAGCCAACCAACCATCAGTTTGTGAGAGAGCAGTCTTGTCTCATTCCTTGCCCCTAAGACATTGCTATAGGGCTGTTAGTTGCCCCAAGGCAACCACAGATATAAGTATTTCTTCCATAGGGGGGAAAAATGGAATACCTAGGATATTAGCTTAAGTCCTTTGGTTAGTTTCCTGAATTTGACATTTCCTTGGCACACACAAATTAACACACACATGTTCGTAAACTTGAGGTCTCCCTCTCTCCCCACCTCCCTTTTTCTCTCTCCCCCTACCCCTCCTCCTCCCATTTCTCTCTCTCTCTCTCTCTCTCTCTCAATTCTAACAAGATGTTGATATTTTAAAAATTCTCTAAGAATAGGCCAAGTGGTTGGTTGGTGTTTTGTTTTGTTTTGTTTTTTTCTTAAGTAGGCTTCGCACCCAGTGTGGAGCTCAAAGCAGAGCTTGAACTCATGACCCTGAGATCAAGACCTGAGCTGGTATCAAGAGTCGGACATTTAATTGACTGAGCCACCCAGGTGCCCCCATAAATGGAGGAGCTTTCTAAAGTTCCATTTTAGTAGCATAGCTTAGTTGAAGATAGCTCTCTAACAGAAAGTATAGAAAGAGAAGACTATCAGAATCACAATTGGTCTTTTTCTCTTTATCCCTGAAAGAACTGCAAATTTCCCAATGGTTTTATCAAATTAATTCACCCAGTTGATTCACATGTGAGGGAGGAAAGTGATACTCTTCAACTGGCCACATCCTGACAGCTGCAGTGAAGTCAGTCGACATAGGAAGGTAACCAGAGAACCTCTTCGGCCCCTGACAGACTCATTATACATCCACATACTAAGGATGAAAGTGAAAGGAATCAAATCCAAAATTTATTTAGGGAGTCCCATTTAAGATGACTGCCTACTATTAATAGTGGGGTAAAAATAAAAATTAAGCCTTTTGTACAGTTTCCATCGTTTCACAAAAAGGAACAGGGTCTTGAATCTGGGCTCGCACTGAATTTGTTAGCGATGACACTAGGTCCAAATGAGTTGGGCCACTTTTGTAATCTCGGCACTTTGTAAGACTCGGAGTCTGTGACAAGGACAGCGTTTCCATCTTATTACCTGACTAGCATCCACCCACACACACCTTTTTTTTTTTTTTTCTGAATTCGGTAAGATCTAGGACTATTCCCGAACTTCCATTGCTTCCAGTGAGGTGGGAAATCAGCAGACTCCATCCTCCAGTATCCTGTCATGGGGAGGGGACTTTGGAAGGGACTAGAAGTCTTAGATGAAGGCTAAGGATCCTGGCTCCAACCAGCATCAGAGATGTTCTCTTCTCCCTCTGAGGAGACCTTATATCAAAAGCTAAAAGTATGGAAATCTGCCACGCCAAGAGGTCAGGCCATGCTCCTGGGTGCTCAGTAAAAATAAGAGCCCCGACACTACCCAGAGCCCCATCCCTGAAACTCCTGCACATGCGATGTCAGTGTGGCCCCCGTGCAGCCCTTGAACCCCTCTGCTTCTCAACCAGCCCTGCAGTCTTCCAACCCACCATCTCTCTCTCCATGCAAATGTTTCTTCCCTCAGTTCTCATGAGCTCTCGGTAGGGGAAAGGGAACATAAGAAATGCACCCGGGAATGAAACCATCAAATTTTCTAAGTCTTGCTATACTCAAGTATGTGACCCAAATGTGGATGACATGTGACTACTTCTGTGACACCACAAGATTCCTTTGCCCTACACATGACTCTTGTTGCAGTGTCAGTCTCAAGATAGAAGTTTCCTCAGGCAATGGTGACTGTCAAAGTTTGACTTGGGGGGTCAAGAGTGCTTTATAACCCCTTCTCCCATGATTCTCAAAGTAAGCCATGTATAAATGCTTCATTCATTCATAAATATGTACCGTGCATACCATACAAGATGCATCATTAAAAAGAACCCCCCAGTCCCATGGGCCGCCTGGGTGGCTCAGTTAGTTGAGTGTCCAACTCTCGGTTTCAGCTCAGGTCAGGATCTCAAGGTCCTGGGATCGAGCCCCACGTCAGACTCTGTGCTCAGCATGGAATCTGTTTGAAGATCTCTCCCTCTGCTCCTCCCCTCTGCTCAAATAAATAAAGAAATAAAATATTTTTAAAAAAAAAAATAGGGGCCCCTGGGTGGCCCAGTCAGTTAAGCATCTGCCTTTGGCTTGGGTCGTGATCCTGGGGTCCTGGGATCCAGCCCCACATTGGGCTCCTTGCTCAGCAGGGAACCTCTTATTCCTCTGCCTCCCCAGCTCTTCGTTCTCCTCTCAAGTGAATAAATTAATTTAAAAAAGTAAAAATAAAAATAAGTAAAGCTGAACTCCTGAATAGCAGAATAAACTAACTGACAATTCCCCAAATATACCATGCTCTCAAGTCTCAGGGTCTTTGCACAGGCTGCTCTCTCTACGTAGAATGCTTTTCTTCCTCCTTCACCCAGGGAATTCTTACTGATACTTCAAAACTCAGCTGAGATGTCACCACCTCCAGAAAGCTCTCACTGACTACCAGCTCACCCATTCTGCATTAGATGACCCTTTGTATTCCCTTTGAATAGACTTTTAGCACTTTGTTAATGTCTCCGTCATAGCAAAGATATAGTGAATAATAATCTTATTTATCCAATTTATCTCCAGTTAGACTGAGAATTTGTTGTAGATAGAAACTATACCACTTATTTCTATCTTTATCTTATCTCCCTAGTAGACTCTCTGGCACATGATAGGTGCTCAGAAGTCATTTGATGATTGAAGAAGCTACAAGTCTAGGAGGAAACACAGAAAAGTATAACTGTAGCAAAGTGTGATAAATACTAGAGTGAGGTATAGTGACAAATGAATACAGAGATTGGAAATATCTGCTTAAGAAGAAGACAGGGTATAGGATGGAATCCCAGAGAAAAAGATGCTTGGGCTGGACTTGAGGAAGATCAGGAGATCACCAGGCATATAGGGAGAAGGCGGCAAAGAAACAGTAGCATGTGGAAAATGCTGGAGGCTTCAACGGGCATGAAGCTTTTGAGTAGATCTCTTAGATGAATGTCTCTAGTGACAAAGAGAAGAAGATATTGATAGGAGGGTGACAGGAGAATATTGGAAAACCAGGTAAAGGTCTGAATTGCACTAGTTACCGATGGGATACAAATGAGAGCAGAGACAGATGTAGAGACATTCAGGAAATGACCCTCAGCATGACCCTTAGGTTTCTGGCTTGAGTGAGTGGGGTGGTATCCTAAACCAGAATTAGGCATTAAGAGGAAAAACGACTTTGGGAGAAAGATGGCAATCGCAGTCTGCTGGTGTTGAGTTGGATTTGTCCATTGGACCTCCAGGTGAAGATGTTATAGTAATCAAGTGGATATGTGAGTATGAAGCTCAGAGGAGGGTCTAACTAAAAATGAAGAGTCTGTTACAATTCATTGGAACTTTTGTTTTACTTCGACGACTTAATACTATGCCATGAGGTTTCCATCACGGGTGAGAACTGCTAGGAAAGCAGTAATTGGCCCCATCTCTGCCACTGGCTTGGGTACTGTAAGGTTTCCCCGTAGCCCTCCCAGTAACGGTGCATTAAGCGAGACATAGACGGAACAGGCACGAGGGGAGTTTTAATAGAGGCACCCTCCGGCGAGGTTCCGCGACTCAGAGAGACAGGAGTCAGGGAAGTCGCGCCCGGAGAGGATGTGCACGGTTTTTATTGGGTCTGGGTGGAACGGGGGAACATGACCATAATTGGTAGGGGATTGGGTGGAGTTTAGCTTTCGGTTTCCCGCCCAAGTTCTGGTTTCGGTGGTCTTTTCAGATGCGGAAGCTGATGAGGGTGGGAGGTCCCCGAGAAACTCCCGGGGTGGGGTGGTAAGATGGGTCGCCGCCATCTTGTGGCTTCCTCAGTTCCCCGGACCCGTCGGCGCAACAGGTGCAGTGGGCTCCAGTAAGGTGATCCACTTCAGGCTGTGCCCATTGTCTTATAGGAAAGGAGGCCATTAAGGAGATCCAAAGAAAAATGTTGCAAACATTGCCTCTAAAACAAATTAATTTAGTCCTGTTGTTCATGATTCTTCTATGAAATGTGGAAGTCATACCAGTGAGGCAAACTTCTTCCACTGCCCCAAAACCATACTTTCAAAGACCACTTACACAAAGGGGAGGGGGAAGTCTCTGCCTTCATTACACTGAAGTCCTTATCCCCAGTGAATCCCTCCCTTTAAAAAATGAGACAGGGACACTTGGGTGGCTCAGTCGGTTGAGCATCCAGCTCTGAGTTTCAGCTCAGGTTGTGATCTCATGGGTGGGGGATCGAGCTCCATGTCACGCTCCACATTCAGTGAGGAGTCTGCTTGGGATTCTCTCCCTCCTCTCCTTCTGCCCCTCCCTTGCTCATTCTCTCTCTCTCAAATAAATAAATAAAATTTAAGGACGGGATGGAGAGAGGGAGGGACTGAGAGAGGGAGAGAGGGAGAAAGATGTTGTTCCCTTGCTATAACAAACGTGTTTGTTCTTTCCCCCCACTTTGGGGGTGGGGAGTGGTCTTATTTTAGTGCCATCTTGCTGTTGTGATGGCTACTTTTTGTTCCTATTCTTGCCCTGCCCCCATCTTGATAATGCGCTGCGCTAGGGAGTTTATTTGCAATTCTGTCTGTGCTATAGAGTTTAGGCTGAGATCTGCTTTAAGGGACCCAACTAAAATAGCATTTTTGCAGAGCAACTCGTTGTGCTTTTCCTGGCTAATTTATCTTAAGTGACTTGCACTGAAATGAAACATATTTTAATTCAAAGTTTCCTGACAGTAATGGTACTGTGGGAGTTACATGATGTGTTCATGGTTGAACTTCTTTTATTCCAAATATCTGTTCGCAAAGGCTAAATGGGAATTGCTTATGGAACCCAGGCATTTCTAACAATTCAAGAGGGATTGGTATTTAACCAAACAGTTCTGGCAATCAGATGTGAGCATGGCAAAGATTTAGCAAGGGCATTAGTCATGTGTGGAAAATGGAGGATCTCATTTTTAATTCAAAAGACTGTGATAGAAAACTCATCATCAAACTTGAATATCAACCAGCCATATTTACAAAGAAGGCAATAGCACAATAGCACCCAGGGAAATTTAAATGATGCATGATAAAAATTCTCAGAGAAGCCTCCCTTCCAGCATGCCGAATGAAATGCTGCACTAAGCCCGACGCTGGTACTGTTTGAATGAAAAGTCCTTAAAATGTTTACTTCTTGTTTCAAAGCAAAGGTACCAAGTTTATTTGGAATTGTGGTATCAAACATATTCCCTAATTTAAAAAAAAATGCTGAAAGTTTAACTGAAGCCTTCCCAACACTGACTAAAAATAAGAAACATATCACCCCAACGCTGTGGTTCAATGTTTTAATTCCTGTAAAAGTAAATCAAGTTTGGTGGTCAGATTCAGGATGCAGCCAGGAATTAGCCACTTTGAAGAAGCAGCAGTCTGCAACCAAACTGTTCAGATGCTCTCTGGAAACTGGTCCTCTAAAGGATGCTTTTCTCATCTGTTGGAAATGCACCGTGAGTGGAACCATCTTTGACTGAGTTAATGTTTACTTAATTAACAGGTAGGAGATCAAATCATTGAAATCAATGGGGAGAGCACAAGGGACATGACACACTCCAGAGCGATAGAACTCATCAAGTCGGGAGGAAGAAGGGTCCGTCTCCTGCTGAAACGTGGGACAGGGCAGGTCCCGGAGTATGGTACGTTTCACATTTTGATTCACCTTTTTTCTCTTTCTTCTGTGTACTATAAATGCCTTTGCTTATTTGTACAAGCATATCAGTCCTCCAATTCTATCTAAATATATTTAGCTATTGGTAGATATATGTAGATATATATATGCATATGTACATTGAAGCACAAGATTGATATGTGTATGAGCTCTTTCTTTTGCTCCCTTGGTTAAGTGATGTTTAAAATAGCAAATAGAGGACCTTTCAGGGCATCTCTGAGTGTGCAGGGGGATCCAGCCACCACTTATACATTAGAACTTCTGCAGTTTGACTAAAAGTCTTCTGTTCATTTGAGTCCACAGTAATTAATTAGTTATTTCCTAAAATTGATCATGTATCACACTGCCCCGTACGGTGTGTGACTAGGGCCAGGGGACAAGCAAGAGCAAATCTTCAGGTGGGAAGATGAGCATGTAAACTTCAGTTCAGGCAGCAGTTGCATTTTCTTGGCGCTTTGGGATAGTCCAAAAATTCACTCTTACACTGTGGATCTCTGTGCTTTTCCAGAAGGCATGGAAGTACATTAGCTCTGCCTTCAGAAGTCTCTAGTGGTGTTATTTCTCAGCAGCCCATTGAAGGCACCACTGACAGCTTGACTAAGAAACTGCGGGGTGGTCATTACGTGAGAAGTATCAGCCCCTGAGCTGGGCTGTAATTAATTTCAAGAAGTGTCAAAAAGACAGACATCAGTGAAGAACAGTGCTAATAATACTTGTCCAGATTAGGGCAATGGGACCTAACTGAATAATAAGCTCATGTTCTTGATCTAGACTCTCACTGTCATCCCTCCATCCCCTACCTACACACACACATACACATTCTAAATAACACTTTTCCCTTTCTAATTATGCTTAATTATGGACAACTTGCCTAAACTACCTAATAATTGACTGAACATTTCCTTAGTTAGCAGGGCAGGATAGTCCTGAGTTCAGTTGAAATATATAAATTCAAATGCCCTCAAAAACTTTGTTTTGGGGATCTTGAAAAACCCCAAAAGCACTGGCAAGTACTCAAGTAAGGAAAGCACCGAGAAGTTTCTGCAGACTTGTTTCTATGCCCTAGGAAAGATTTCATCCCAGGTTCCCATCCTTAATGCCAGGATCCAATAAAATATTTTTAAATATTAATATTAGCAACAAGCACAGGCCTGATCCTGTTAAATAGCACCGGTGCTAATCCCTTTGTAAAGTCACTCTTGGAATAGAGTGACTTTTTGCACCCCAGAGAGCTAAGCAATCCAGTAAGATGAAACTGACCCGTGAGAGTTTATCACTTCTAAAAAATACGTTATTTTAAAGGTGTGCTTCATTCCACACCAAGACCTATTATCTGAGCCAAGGAATGTCCATACACTTAATATTATTCATAGGTCCTAACAAGTTAATCTTTAAAAAGTTAATCTGAACCACATGACCACCTAGAGCTGTCTATTCTGGTCTAGAATCACTGTTAGGTGCATATTTTCAGCAGCTTGTCTGTAGTGAGCAGTTAGGAAAGTATTGTTGACCAACTGTCAGCATCACTCAAACCGTGATGCCCACATACGAGGCTGCCTTAAAGCATCTTTAAGAAAATATTAAAAGGTGTTTCTGGACAAGACCAAAATTTAAGATCATGTCAGCATGATCCCTTTAATTCTTAACATCACCTGAAAATACATAGTTAAGATTGAATTCTAAAAGTAACAGAGAGTTTGTCAAATATCTGGACACAGTTTTGAGGGCCCAGTTATCAAAATGGTGAACTCCAGCAGTATTGCACAGTTTCTTCTAAATCTGTTCTTCTAAAATGTAACATTAAATCGTGCTTGCCAGTGTTTAGAGTTGGTCAGCCACCATCGATGTTAGATTGACGTAGATTTTGACTATAAATTAACTTTAGAGATTATGTCACAAAATATCCAATTTAATAGAACAGAGCAATCTCCTTTAGGGAAGTAAGAGGATAATCACAAACTAAGTAAACACTACCAGCTAAGCTGAAAGATGCCTGGTTTTGTGTGAGCAACCAAGAAGGATAGAGATCAGACCAGCATCCTTGAGGATAATGCCATCAAGTGATATTGCTGGAATCTCATAGCAACCAATGGGGTCCCCAAGACCATCCAAGATTCAGAGATCTACTAGAAAGACTCCCGGGGCACAGAATATAGTTGTACTCACAGCTAAGGTTTATTAGAGTGATGTCGTAAGGATACACAGTGCGATCATAAGGAGGGGAAACAGGCAAATTTAGAGGAATCCAGGTGTAAGATTCCTTATTCTCTCTCTTCCCCCCACCTCTTTTTCTCATGGGGGTCACCCAGAGAGCACTCTTGCTCCAGCAACAAAAACGCAGCAATAAATGTGTGATGCTGTTGCCTAGGGAAGTTCGTTAGAGCCTGGCACCCAGGATTTATACAGTGCTGCTCATGCAGGCACCCTTCATCTAGCACGTAACAAAATTCTAGACCCCTAGAAGAAAAGCACGTCATCAGCATAAACCATGTTTACACAGTTGTACAGGAGATATGCTTATCCTTTAGAGAAGGGTTTATATTAGTGTAGGAGACAATTTAGTTGTCACAGTCCCAGAGGCTAGCCAAAGGCCAACCTTGCAAGAAGATCTTTCTAAGGATAGCCATCTCATGGCTGCCATGCCAACTCTTCCCTGTCCTGGGGGCAAGCCAAAGAAGCAGCCACCATCATGGAGTTTACAAATGACTCCAGCTTAAAAGGAGTGCCCACAGCTAAGGAGCATCCTAATTCCTCCAGCACCAGTTAAACAGACTGTATCATGAAACCGAGTCTTTTGTCCACTATGAAAGAGTGTATTTTAATGACTCTGGCAAGGGGGACTCTGTAACAAAACCAAGTAATGGAAGCAAGAACGGCAAAAGAAAATGCCTGAGAAAACTAGTAGATATAACAAAGAATATAATCCACTTTGTCCAAATGTACCCTCATCACAGGAACACTGAATTTTCCATTGACTATGAGTTTAATCCTGTGTTTGTTTCCTTTATTTGCCTTTTAATATCTGACACGTAGCAAAAATCCATCCTTAAAAGATGATTAGAGGTTATCAGAATCTATAGGAGACATAACCTGCTAGAGGGCCATGCAGACTTAACCCAGCCTGGGAGAGCGAGCTTTGAAGAGTAGGAGATCAACAACAAACAGCCTGTGGCAGGGTTTTAAGTGATAGCCATCAGCCCTCCCCCTGCTACCTGCGAATTCAGAATTCACAACAGCTCTGAAGCAAGACCCTTATCTGGACATTAGGCCACTTGGACAGAAAAGTGGATCTCAGTCAAGAGAAATACGAAACTCTTGCCCTGAGTTCCTAAGGTGATCTGTGACAGAGAGATAAGCCCAGGTACAATTGAAAGAAAAAAAATACTAAGGGTAATCTGTCAGATTGTTGACTAAACAAAATCAGTGTGAATCCAAGTGAGCTGAGGAAAGGAATAAATATGCTGCAAATATGCCTTCCATAATTACCGCAAGACTAATCGTCACACAACAGCCCAGCCAAGGCAGAGGCATAAATCAGCAAATGTAGCCACAGAAATCGGGGCTGCACACAGGCTGTCGAGGAGCTGCAGGGGGAGTCAGCAAGTGATAAGGGCTTTGAAGAAGTTGCTTTTATAGCTAAGTCCTTGAAGGAGATGGATACTTCAACTCCACTCTAGTCCTCAGGATAAGAATTTGTTGATTATAAACTCCCCGGGAAGCGTGAGCTCCTCCTCCCCTGACATGCATCTCAACAACTGGGAGGAATAAGGAAATTTCTCTCCACCATACTGAGAAACGAATCCAAAGACGATCTCTCAAAAGTAGCGCCCTCCTTAACACTGGTTGTTGATGTTTGAATTAAATCTAAGAAGGTTAAGAAAGAAGAAAGCATGCATCATGGTTCTAATGCTGCACAGGAATAAATTATACAAATTAGCTCCCTGCCTTGAAACACAGGTGTTCTTCATTAGCATTCAAGGAATTGAGATGAGCACTCCCTTGATCTAGACACGGAGCCACAGAGCCAGGGTGCCACAGGATGAAATAAAAATCAAGCAGTTCAGACCAACTCAGGCCTTTCCCCTGGTAATATTCACAGTTCAGATTGGATCAAAATAAAGCAAAACAGAAATATGCTTTCCAGTCTTAGTGGTCTAGCCTGTTTTTCTCTTAAAAGGCAACATAACCAATCTTTATGACTACAGTGGTGAAGGGAGTCCACTAGCAAATGGAGAATCAGTGGTCTTAGGAGGCCACGTGGGGTTACAAGGATGAAGCGGAATTTTCTTAGTACAGGTGGCCTGGCGACAACCAACACCAAATACCCACACCAAGGGAAAGAAAGAGCCAACCTGGGAAATTGACTTCTGCCTACCCTTCCATCTTCAAAGTTAATTGTGTCTTTAATGGGTTTTGATTTGATCACAGGTCACATATGATCACAGGTCATTTTAGAGGTATGATAAAATTGCATTAAACATAGAGGAAACATATGAGTCAGGATCTAGAGCTAAAGAAATAAATGGGCCAAGGAGTTGTTTAGTTAAAGACTGCCTTTAATCAGGAATACACATGACTTACAATGATCATATTGGAGCACCAGATTAAGCAGTATTGGTCTCTATATGGCAACAGGCAAAGTTGATTTGTTTATTCTTCTTCAGAAATGTACATTGACCATTTACAATGACATGGATGGAGCTAGAGTATATTATGTAAGTGAAATAAGTCAGTCCAAGAAAGACACATACCCTATGACTTCACTCATAAGTGGAATTTAAGACACAAACAAGCAAAGGGGAAAGAGAGAGAGAAACCAAGAAACAGACTCTGAACTCTAGAGAACAAAGTAATGGCCACCAGAAGGGAGGTGGGGTGGGGGGTGGGGAAAACAGGTGATGAGCACCGTGGAATTAAAATAAAAACTTTAAAATAAAAAGGAATATACAGTGACAAGTAAACATTCCAAGCATCCTCTTATAACCTTGCTTATAGTTATTAGTTCAGCAAGGGCTTTCTTCCCTTGGATCCCACAAGGATAAACTGCAGACAGTATATCCCTACTGACTATTCCACGTGAGACAAATCTTATAACTGATATCATTAGTTCATGTCAATACTATTCTCTTAACTCAGTGAGGATTTTCCTGGGCACCTGCAATGTGCAAGGCTCTCTGCAGACACTGAACGCAAGCTGTAGTCCCCACCCTAAGGGAGCTGAAGTCCAAGAAGGAGACAGGTGCAGCCACAGATTCCAAAGACTGGTGACTGATGGAAAGGTCTTCAAGCATCAGCTCTAGTGAAAAACTTTAAGTGGGTTTTATTAATTACTTATGGAATATAATAAGTGCTTGTAGAGTATTAAGGATCCTCAACAAGTCCTTGGCTTCTTCAGTTTGTTCAGCATTTCCTTTGTAATATTTGTACCCACGCTTTGGATATTTTCTGAAGAAAGGACTCATTGAGTGTAGGTAAATTTCTGCTTAGACCTTGTCTGAATTATTCTAAATTCTAAGTTAGTAAACCCAAACGTCCTCTGGCAAGTTTGCTAACCATCCCTGCCCTCCTCCTGTGGCTGTCATCTCCAGAGGGCCCGGAGCACTGTCACCTCACATCCTGAGGCTTTCCTGGGGATGTTGCTGTGCCCCCACCAGCAAAGACAAGGGGAGAGTCTTCATTGCTTTCGTTTCTTCCTCAGAGACCATGTTTATGGGAGCTTTAAGTGGTTCCATAGCCTTTGCACTAATTCACCCGCATTTTTAATAGGGCAAAAGGCAGCTTGCTTCAATAATAAATTCTGAAATTTAATTTCAGCTTCTGACATTCATGGTTGAGTGTATCTTCCTTTTCCACAAGAGGTTCCACAAATCACTCCTGTACACCTTTACTGAGTTAGACCCAAGGAAGAGGACACAGGCTGTGAGGCAGAACTCCAGGCTGCATCATACGGAGGACAGGGTTCTTCCTGCCTAGAAAGGCTCAAGACTGCTCTCTGCAGCATATAGGTGAGCCAAGGAAATGCTCTGTGAAGCTTCCAATAAGTTCCCATTTTGCGGAGTCAGAGGCAGAAGTTTCCTTAAAGAACACACAGCTCTGACATTCCTTTCTCCACCCTTCAGCCGGAACCTCACTTATTATTTTGAATGTTTTTACGATAAGGATGAAATCTCATTTCTTTACCTTGTTTTATTGGGAAACATGGACTATAACAAATATTTTATTTTTTACTTTTTGCATACCCTCATGTGATTTCCAACATGCAGTTTTCTCTTTCAGGATATATTAAATGACCCCCTTTCTCAAGTCCTCACTTGTTAGGCATTTAAGCCTCTGAGAAAATATATTAGAACACACAGTAACCAAGAAATCTACCAAGAAGAACCAATTTAGCCTTTGAGGTCCGACCTCCCTCAATTCCCAAATACTGAAGTTGATGGCCACGTGCATCTCCGAAAACTCTAAATATCCCGGTGCCTCCAGGAACCCATCCTGAAGAGACACAGTTAGGCTCAAGTTTCAAACCCGTCAGTTGTACCCGTTGTGAAGTAGGTGCTAAATGCCAAAATTATTTTCTGCCCGCTGTCTGATTTTCTCTTTTCTCAAAGTAGAGCTGATACAGAAAAGGTTTTTGATTCCTGTAAGGGAGTTCGCCAACAAAACACTGCTCTCCAGGTCCTCAAAGTGGTATCCTGAACCTTAAGACAAATTCTTGGGTAGGTCCAGCCAGCTGCCATAACCAGCAACCGTAGAGTCTGCCAAGTAAATTTCAAGCTCTTTTTTTAAAAGATCCTTTTGTGGAAGAGCGTAGTGGAAGAAAGAGAGAGTCCACAAAGCCTGATTTTTGTTATTAGAGAAATCTGCCTACACCTTGCTCAAAGATAGGACTGCTGCAGTGTCCTCTTCTGATAAAGGCCTCCCAATATTTCCTTTTAATTGAATTCCCTCAATCATGACCAAAGATGAAACTATATAATGTCTTGCTCCACACTTGAATTATGTGCTATAACTGTAGCACAATCTCTAAACTTTGAGAAGCACACACATTTTTCGATGTGCTTTTTGGGTTCAGGTTTGTTTGTTTGTTTTTGGCTTTTTAAACAGAATTAAAAATGCATACTTAGTCCTGACTAGAGAGCTGTTAACTGTCATATGGCTCAGACATTTGCTCACGGGATGACTTGCTTTTACACTTGTGTACAAAGGTGTGCGCTGTCTTGCACGTAGTGACTCGCCTCAGTGGGCCGCCAGGTATTAGGGCTGAACACACACACATCCACAGGTCAGTGCGCTGAGTAGGCCAGCGTGCGACTCTCCATTTTTCCTGTTTCCCTGCAGTTTCTACCCCAGTCTCCATGGCAATTTATTCCCACCACGTTTCTTCTCTTTGAATGTCTCTCCCTGAGGTTTCCTAGCATATGTATCTTTCAAGCCCAGTAAAGGTCACGTTTAAAACCCAATGAGAGACTTCTCAGTGTGACATGAAACCAGCTTGATTCTTTTCGCACACAATTGCTAGCATCTTGGCAGGGCTAAATGGTAAACTCAGTTAATAAATCCTGAAATGTAATTTCCGTTGCTCATACCCGTCTTTAAGCTTCAGTTTTCTTACCACAGAGAGGTTCTGCTTTCCATTTCACCTCAAGGTGTTCACACCCACCCTTCGCCTCCCTTCCCTGAGACACACACCATGCCATGAAACACTCCAGGGGACAGAGTCAGAAACCTCTGTGGAGTGCTGTCCCGTTTTGCATCCAGAAGCCAGGCTCCCTGTGTGGAGCAAGTTAGGCATTTAGATGGGGAGTATCATCAGTATATGCCTGGCAAGGAGTGCCTCAGGCTCCAGAATGCATGAGCTGCGTGGATTAAGTTGTTCTGATCACATTAACCTCACGTTGGTCTGCCCATCCCTCCTGCCGTGCGGAGCTGAAACACAGCAGTGAGGGATGTGGGGGGGTCCTTGCTGCTTCTCCTGGGGTCTGTCTCTTGGAGACTATCGATTTGGGCACTCCGGGCTTTCTAGTACCCCCCTATGTGTAGATAAAGAACTGTAGCCCAGTAGCTGAGAGAGACACAAAGCGAGGCAGCCGAGGAGAAGCTGGTTTCAGGGCACGGCCCTTCGGCCCTCAGACAGGTGAGTATAGCCCAGTGTCGAACACGCAAGGCATCGCCACACTTCTTCCTCCTGCTTTATTTTTTTTCCCAGAAAACAGTTACACTCAGCGAGTCAACTGTGAGCTTTGACTCTAAATAAGCAGATTGTCAGAGGTGAGGGGAACTAAAAGAACATACGAGATTGTTAGTGAAAACAGAGACATAAATGTGGGCATGCCATGTCTTTTTTTGTTTCAAAATGTGGAAATGATTACTGTGACTGATTCTCAAATGACAACCAATATCACGAAAACATCCCATAGTTGTGGGAAAATTCTACAAAACTCTGATATGGCCATTTCATAAAAATTTTTTAACATCTGTGTCTCCCCAAAAGCGCCTCAGGATGCCCTCAATATTTTGAGAAAAATCTACTTTTGGAATACACATGTAGCTCAGTCTTGCACTAATTTCACTTGCTGCATGCTCGACAGAGGTAGCTCTACTTAAAGTCTTTATTCTTACTGCCTAGATAATTTGTATTCAGCTGCTCTAAACATACTAAGCAATCTTGACTCTAACCGTAATAATATATCTTTGTCACTGGTTCTGTTAATTCTAATGATTGGTCCTAGGCTGTTCCTCCCCTTCCTTTAGGAATGGTACCTTCCAGTCTCTCCATGTGCATGAAAAGTGACAAGCATGGGTCCCCATATTTCTACTTATTGGGCCACCCTAAAGACACGGTTTGTAAAATCTGCATGAATATTATCTTTCTCTAATGAGCTTTGGTTTTGCATTGTTTGTAACTGATGTATAATGCTTTTTCTTTCATAGTAGCTTGTCTAATTACTGCTAGAGCTCTGGAAAATACCTAGCTGAGACCTCACAAGTGATAAGGATAGGATTTGTGGGTTCATGAACACTTAGGATGCACCAAATTCCGGGGGTCCAGCCCAGAATGGCCCCAGCAGGATGGAAAGAGAGGGAGAGCCCAGCAGAGGCAGCACCAGCCAAGTTTGCTTCACACACTTCCAAAAATCCTCCCCAGGCTTCGGTACAGATAGTTACATTGATTTCCTCTTGGCCCAAGTTCAGACAGCTCCAACCCAGAGCGCCCCTTTGGCCCGTGACGGAGAGAGAGCCACAGTCACCAAACATCCGAGCCCTGAGATCTGTGAACTCCTTCTGGCAACACAGTGTCTCCCTGGGCTGCCCTGTGGCCGCTGGCCACTCAGGACGGAGCTGCTCACTTTTCCTCTCTCTGTGCTCAGTGACACGGCAAATTTTAAGAGCGGGGGAAAAAAACCACTTGTGCCTTTTTTTTTTTTAAGTAGGCATAATTACCACTACATCAAAATGAATATTCTCCAGTTGGCTGTATTTTAGCCTAACATTTAAAAAAAGTCTTACAGGAAAAAAAAAATATCCTATGGACATAAATAAAGCAGAATATAGATGATAGCCTTGCAAATATGGTTCAAGCAACTTTTCACCCCTCAGACACATCCCTAGAGTGACCCACATTTCCATTGTCAGATCCTGCAGTGTGCAGGTGGCTTCGGCCACAATTTAACAGGTAGAACCAGGATTTTAAAATGTCAGTTTGACTTTTCAGTCCCCACGGTTAGGCATGGAAGCCCGAGTCGGACTGGCACGTTTCTCAGTTTGGGTTTAATGTGACCCCATTCACGCTGTCACAGCCATGCCTAAGCCTCTTGCCACCGAAGTCTTTTAAGCTGGCTCTCTGCATTTTTCCTGAGACATATTTTCCAACTGTTACGACCCTGCTGATTGCCATCGGGATTGGTTTAAATTTAACATGAAAGATAATATCACTCACTAAGTGAATTATTTGATTGGCCTCCTGCTAAACAACTCCTTATCAAATACTTTTATATTGATATAAGTGTTACACACACATACATGCACACACAGACACGCACGCACACACACAGTATTGCAGTCATTCCTTGAGGATGTCTAAAAAAAAAACCCAAGTTTTAAGTGTATCATTTCTCTGAAGTGTCTGTCTCTCAAGGATGTTATTGATCAGGGGAGGCCTGAATCAGAGCAAAAAGGAAAAGGCTCCAACTTACGAGAAAAGGCATAAAGCCACAGAATAATTATTAGGGAAATCCAGTCCATTGACCATGGTTTAAAGAGGTATAGATTTGTGTTTCTGAAAAAAGAAAGCTATATGCTTGCCATTTAATTTACTTCAACTAGTCTGGAATCCATGAAGGTGAGGGGACCGGAATCAACCGATTCACCAGTCACCAGCCAAAAACAAAAACAGAGGAGGGCTCTTTGTGGTTTCTGTCCAGTCCCACCAATATCTATCGGGCACTTACGCAGTGCTGGGATCTAAAGATTAATGAGAGAGTCTCTGCCTATATGCGTTCGTAAGCAAGTAGGAGTGACAGGGAGAAAACCAGGCAGTGGGGCAAATAGGAATAGTATCAGCGAAGGAGCAGTAAGAACCCTAAGGAGACAACATCCTAAATCTGCTTAGCAGAGTTGTAGAAGATTCTACTCTACCCAAGAGGTAACATTATTGCTGGGCCTTGAGCGACAAGTGTGATTTCACCAGTGTGGCCAAGAGGTAAGGCCATTTCAGGCAGAGGAAACAATTTGACCAAAGCCAGGGAGTATGTTCAGAACAGCTATCACATAGGCTAACCGAGAGAGGGGAGACACTAAATGAAAGAACACGAAGGTGGGTGCGGTGAGAAAGGGTTTCATATGCCCAGCAAAGGAATTCAGATTTTATATAATCAGATGTCACTGAAGAATTGTTTGAGTGGAATGGTGAAAATATCCGTATTTGGAAATAGTTTCCAATAGTGTTTATGCGGATTTTATAAGAAACTAGAGGCAGTTAAAATGTTATTGTAAAGGTTGAAGCAGATGATGAAAGGACTGGACTTGGGGGAGTGAGGGAGGGAATGGCACATCAGGAATAGATTCTGGAGATATTCCAACAATTCCATTGATGGAAGTAACAAAAAGTGGTTGCTGTGTCCCAGAATGGGCTGGAAGCAGGGTTAGGAAAGGAGTGGGAGGAAGGACAGTCAAGGACTAGACCCCACTTTGCTGCCTAGTTTAGCACAATGCTGGGTGCGTAGTGTTCAGTGGTGGCTGTCGTGAGACTTGTGGGTAGGAAGTGGCCTTCATGCGTTACTCTCCATGGACCTCACCACACGGTTCCCCACATTCTGGGCCACACTAGAAACCCACTACTGAGTTGGCAGATAACTACAGCTCCTACTTAGATCTGGTCGTGGGGCTAAGACCTGGTTTTTCTGGTTTGTTTTTTCAGAGGACAGGGATAGGCAAGGGTACCAAGATGAATGATACCATTTCTCCCCTAAGGGAACTCTGTATGTAGAGAATATTTAAGGAAAATATGGTGCTCATTGTTCATAAAAAAAAAAATACTCTTTTTTTTTTTTTTTAAAGATTTTATTTATTTATTTATTTCACAGAGGGAGAGAGATCACAAGGAGGCAGAGAGGCAGGCAGAGAGAGAGAGGGGGAAGCAGGCTCCCCGCTGAGCAGGGAGCCCGATGCGGGCCTCGATCCCAGGACCCTGAGATCATGACCTGAGCCGAAAGCAGAGGCATTAACCCACTGAGCCACCCGGGCGCCCAAAAAAAAAATACTCTTGAATCACATGCGTGAAAATCATTCTCAAATGTATTGTATTATACTCCTGGATTGATGTACAAAGTATTTTGAAAACAAGCATGTTCTGCTTAATTTCCCTTTCTGGGACACTTTTACCCTTTGAAATCTGGATTCCATCCTCAAGACTCCAGTGAAAGTATCCCCTCCATGATCATCAGTCTCATCATGGTAACAAAGCCCACTGATTGACTGATTGAATCCTTTATCCTCTTGGGACTCCCTGTAATAGTTAACACCACTGATCGGTATATTAGCTGGACGTTTCTCTTACTGCCCTGACTTCCCCTCCAGGGTGTGCTTCAACTCTCTTTCCATCGAGTAACACCCCTCCCCAACTTCTCCTTCAGGGTCTCTCTCGCCCCCATGGTTCCAGCCTGTCACTGCTGTGCAGATGACTTATTTCTGTTTTATCATGTCTGGCTTCATTCCACAGCTCTACCCTGAGACTTCCCACTGCCTGTTAGACATTTCTAGCCCGATACCCCACATTTGTGTATTCAAAATTGTATTTATGATCTTTCCTCCTGAAAATACTCATTCCACGGGATTAAATAGCCTTTTACCTATTTTCTGTACTGCTATGGCCAATCTTCCCAACTCACTGATGCCAGAGCAAGTGATAGTCCTTAAGGGCTGCCCCACTCAAAGACCTTTTACACACACACACACACACACACACACACACACACACACACACACACACACACCCTTAAATTAGTCCCCAGAACCATCCCTGATTTGGCCCCATCCAAATCAGTCTTAACTCTTATCTCCCACAACAGCCTATTTCATATCTGTGCTCCAGCTACACTGTCACTGTCCTCTATTCCCACCTTCATGGTTGCACACATGCCGATCCCTTGGCCTTTTCCCAAATCATGTCCTTCTTTAAGAACAGGGTCAAATTCTGCCCCCTCCATGAATCCTTCCCCAAGTTCACCAGTCAGAAGTAACTTCCCAGTCCTCTGAAATCCCATAGCCCTTTATATTGACAACAGAGTTATCAATATTCCCATCCCCCCTTCCCTTTATAGAATTCAAATACTGGTTATCACCCTGGGTTATTAATATGGTGCTTTACAGAAAGAACAAGTAAGTGAATGAATGGCTAAAAGTCTTGCTGTAATCACAGTTATTATTCTGACCACAAATTTCAATGTGAGCTTTTGTAGATAGTTGGAGAGGGCATCGGATGATGTCCCAAATTTCCACTGTTTGTCTCAACCCAAACCGGAAGTGGGATTTTTGTTGCTGTTGTGGTGGTGGCTGTGGTTTTGTAAATTCCTGTCTGCCTGTTTGTTTTCTTATACAGTATCTCTTTCAGTTAAGAGCGGAGTAGAGGAAAACTGGCTAATTGATGTTCCAGACAGTTGTTTCTGGTTAATCTAAGTTTTATTGTTTCTAGAGGTGTTTTCTCTCAAACTGTAGTTCTGACCTATGTTGCCATTACAAATTGTAGTTTAACCCGCCGAAGTTGCTTCTTTGCTATGGAAATGCCATGTATTATAGTCTCGTAGAGACTGTTTCACGGGGGACTGTGAAACAGAAGGTAATGTTAGGTCTGTCTGCGTGGGATTATGTGCCTGCCTTCCTGCTGTGAAAAAGGGGCCATTTGGAAAAACTCTCTAAGCTCTTTGTCTAGCCTCCTGGATCTATATCAAGTTCAACCAAATAGACCTATTTTATGATATGTGTCAGGCATTGTTTGCCTGACAAACATTGTCAGGGGGCTACAGGGAAAAAAACATGTGGCATTGTCTTTCCCTCTTCTCCAGGAGCTCTCCGTCTCATTAAAGAGATACAAATACTCACTCGGAGCAAATACAAGACAGTACAAACCCAAAGGATGAGAGAGTTTAAGACAAGAGTGGGAAATAATGACCAGAATAGCCAGTCAGGGCTCCCTGAAGGAAGCCAGTCGTGAGATAACCTTTGAGGAGCCAGAGGGTTTGGGAAGGCAAAGGGCACTACGACCTGAAACAGAAATAGGACACTATAGGAGATGATTTTGTTGCTGAAAAGCAAGTGACTAGAGTAGGTACAGGATCCCTTCTGAAAAGCAGAGGAAGTAGAAGTGCAAGAATTTTGAATGGTTGGAAGAGGCCAGTATCTGAAAACCAATGGCAATGAGGAAGCACAGAATATTCTTGAGCACACTGACGTGGCCAAAGAAGTATTTTTAGGGATGGCGGAGAACGTATTTAGAGTTTGTTTTATTTTTTTTTTTTCGAAGCATTTTCAGTCTTGGCTACCCATTAGAAATACGTGGGAAACTTACATGTAAAAATTACCCATGGAGCCTGCTCCCCATACCAGTTCAGCCATTGTGGGGGAGGTAGAGAGTGACTGCTATGGGTGGGAGTGCAGGCCCAGGTATGCTGTAATTGGGTTTTTTTTTTTTTTAAATGTCCCCCAGGTCAGTGCAATGAGAAGCCAGAGTTGTGAATCACTGGTGGATCAGATAAGGAGGTAAATCAGATAAAGAGGCTATCCCAGTAACCTAGAAATGCAGGGATGGGTTAATGAGGTGCTGAAAACAATCAAAATGAAATACAGGAGAGTTGACACTATCAAGAATCTTGAAAGAAGAATCATTAAGACTTGGTAACTGATAGTGTAAAGGGAATAAAAATTAGGAAGGACTCAAAAATCATCCCAAGGTAAGATCTTAAGTATTGAGGAAGATGGCAGAGCTGCTGTCAGGAAGAAGAAATAGGAAAATTCAGAAAAGATGCCATTAACAAGACTGGTGACCTTTCAAGAATTACTTAACTCCTCAGGGCCTCAGTTATCTTACCTGTACAAGAATAGGGTTCGATTACATGATGCTTTCAAGTACTAGCAATGAAAGTAATGTGAGTGAACTAGTCTGGGCGGGGGAGGAGGCATGTGGGATTTTAAGAGATTACAATAGTGATTCATAGCATGCAGATGAGTACATCTCCAGTAGGTAGAACCCAGAGGGCAGTTGGGGTCCCCAGGGAAGAGCACAGAAAACTAGGAGTGAGAGGAAGGCCAGGAAAGGAGAATAAGAATATAGTATTTCCCTCATTGCCTGCTCCAGGCTCTGTGTCACCTCCCTGCTCCCCTGTGACAGGTGAGCAGTGACATGGTGGCCACTGTCCCTCATAATCCCAACTTTAATGTATGCACACAGTCATCTTTTATATGACTATTCGGAGTTGATTTCATACACTAGGTGTTTCTGGTGAAAGATTATCTCTTGTTAACACAGTGCCTTCAAAACATGAGTTGGGTCATTTTGTCATTCATTATGAAAATTCACTAACACAGAGAAAGCAAGGAGCAGGAATTCTGCACACCTCCTTCTATATTCAAGATATTTCTCTTTTTTCATACAAAATGCCAGAAGGGAGAAAAATTATCTTTTCCAAGTGAAATACATCTGTTCAGTTGGACTTTCCCATTATTTCCATCAAGAGCTTATTATCCCTGGGCATACACCAATCAATACAGTAGCTTGTTTTCGAAGTGAAATATGAGGTGATACCCACATACAAAAAAAATCTCACTGCTTACTCCACTTGTAAGTATTTGTTGGTTGCCTTTTGGTTGTCAAATACAGTAAAACTGCGTCCCAGTCTTGTTACATCCATGGCTGTAAGACACCTACAGACTCCATCTAGAAAGCCCTGGCTGCTCCAGTGAAGCCACAAAGATGTACAAATGGCCCACAAGAGTGTGATAAGATGGTCACCATCACTCATCATCAGGGAAATGCAAATCAAAACCACAATGAGACACCTCTCTGATGGCCATGAAAAAAAAAGGAAAGAAAAGAACAAGTATTGGCAAGGAGGTGGAAAACGAGAACCCTTATTCTGTGGGTGGTACAGCTACTATGGAAAATGGTATGGAGATTCCTCAACAGAATTAAAAAGAGAGCTTAATGATCCAGCAACCTCACTTCTCGGTACAGAGATCCAGAAGAACCGAAAATGGGATATCAAAGAGGTATGCACACGTAATTGTTCTTTGCAGCGCTCTTTACCATAGCCGAGAGGCGGAAGCAACCCAAGTGGCCATCAAGAAACCTAAATGGGTAAAGAAAAGGTGGCACAGACACACGATGGAATATTATTTGATCTTTAAAAAGAAAGACCTTCTTTTACATGCTACACCCCAAATTAACCTTCAGGGCATTCTGCTAAGTGGAATAAGCCAGGCACAACAGACAACTACCTCATGATTCCACTTCTGTGAGCTATCTAAGTAGTCAAGTCTTAGAAACAGAAAATAGAATGGTTGTTTCCAGGAATGGGGCATGAAGAGGAAAGGGAGTTTGTTCAACAGCCACAGGGTTTCGGTTTTGCAAGATGAAAAAGTTGTAGAGATCTGTTGTTCAACAGTGTGCATATACCTAACACGACCTTACTGTACACTTAAAATGGTTAAGATAGTAAATTTTATGTTTTTACTTCCCCCCCCCCCAACAAAAAAAGAAGAAAATGCCACATGGGGCTTTTAGGAGAACCTGCAGTTCTAAATCTTTGGAGTTCAAAGCACAGAGGACTTCCCACCTCCTGAGCTTTATTTTGTAGTTTGCACTGATGCTGGGCACCCCTTAGAGCAACTAGATGAGAGCCGATGACCTTTTCTCTGTTACGTTCAGTTAGCCACTATATAGTACATACTTAGTTTTTGATGTAGTGGTTGATGATTCATTAGTTGCATATAACACCCAGGATTCATGACAGCACATGCCCTCTTCAATACCCATCACCCTGTTACCCTCTTCCCCCCTCTTCCCCCAAAACCCATAGATTGTTTCTGGGGTCCATAGTCTCTCATGGTTCGTCTCCCTCTCTGATTTCTCCCTTTGGATTTCCCTCCCTTCTGCTGTGGTCCTCTGCTATCGCTTATGATGAGCTTCTTCAAGGAGCAATCAGTAGGAGAGGGACCCTCATTACCACAAGGTTGGCATTAGCATCCTCTCTTACCAGATCTGTCTGCTTGTCTAAAGTTGCTGCTTGGGTTCTTGCCTTTGTTTGGTTGATTTTGGAAGGAGGACTTGGCCTTGAAGTCCCACCAGGGAGTGCAGAAATAGGACTGCATGTTTAGAAAAGGAAGTTCCTGGGTCTGGTGTTGTTTCAGTGGTTTATTTATTTAGATTCCTTGGTCTCCCACCTCTTATCACAAAGGCTTCTTTGAGACAGTAGGTCAGGTTCAGTGGGAAAGAAGAATATCAATTGTCCTGCCACTAGGAGCTTGCCAAACAGACAAACACTAATAAAACACAATCCTGCTTCCCCCGCTAGGAAGTTCATGGAGAAGAGAAAAGTGTTCCCCTTTGTCTTCATTGGGAGCCTCAGGTGGTAGGAGGTGGTGCTCACCACAGTGACAGGTGATGTCAAGGAAGATGTTCTTTAGTTTTGCAGAATGTGACATGAACTTCCTGTTATCTTGATTTTTATGAAAAAAAAATTTGCTGGATTTATGTCGTATCTCCCAGTTCTTTAGCTATTAGATCTCTTCTCAAGCCCAGAGCCCCAGACTAGCTCCTTGAGAAGACTGTTTGCTGAGGACAGAAGCCTGTCTACTAGCTCAGGCATCCATGCTTGTACCTGGTGGTGCCTTGCATTGCATTGTATGAATGAATGAATGAATGAATGAATGAATAGAAAGGAAATAGCAGAGTCAGGACCCACCTTCCAAAAAGCTATGGTGTATGAGGAAAAAGGGAAAATGAAAACAAGCACTCTTGTGACTGAAGGAACTTAAAAATAATCATGGCATATAAGATACACTCAGATGAGAAGAGCACAGGTAGAGTTAGCTGAGGTGGGGTGCACTAGGGGGAATCCTCTTTAAGAAAGAATTCCTACCCTTCCAGTCTTCAGCATTCCAGTATGGAAACTAAGTTCTTTTTAACTAACCACAGCATCTTTTGCCTAGATTTATACTAAACCACTCCATTTAAATATATATTATAATATAAAATATATATAATATAATTATATATATTAAATATATAATTATATATAAATATATAATTATATATTAAATATATATAATTATATATTTATATATATATATTTACTGTGTAAAGTGACTGCATTCTCAGAATAAACTGCCATAGTCACCCAGTAGATCTGGTTTCCTCCATTTAAGAGAAGATGCAACATAAAATCAGTTCATAAAAGAGAGTGGTACTGGATCCAGGCGATTCTGAGGTAGATCTTGTGGGAGTAGGAGCGTGCTTGAAAAAGCACAAAGCTAGAACTAAGCCTTTAATACCTCACAGCAAGCTCCAAGTTCAGTTTGGACTACTGAACAGAAGGCAACAAAATCCGGTCAACTATTTCCACCTCTATTTCCTAGCAAAGAGTAAACAATTTTCAGCTGAAATTTTTTCTGACTTTGCCTTTTCATCATTCTTCTCCATCTGATCCTTCCACAATCCACCCACCACAGAAAATGAATGCCTCCACTTTGAAACAAGAGAAGGACGCACAGTGTGGGGGAGGGAGCCCATGAGAGTGAGGGAGAACAGCCTCAGACATTACGTCCTGCCATAGACCCGAGAGGAGAAAATGCAGGAAGGATTGATTCTATTTTCCTGAATTCCTGGTTAGCGGATTCCTCCTGAGAGAAAGCAGTTAGGACCCTTAGCCTCAATCTTGGATCTCCAGATAGATATATATACCCCTGGCAAGTTCATGGCCTGTTGGTCCTCATGGGTCCCCCACCCCCTTTGAAGGCCAACATAACAAGGAAAGGGGAAGGAAGGAGAGAGAAGGGACCCCCTCCCCCAATAACCTAATCAGTCAGAGGAGGCCGCAAGCCTGGGACACATTCTGTATTAAGGGTCTCCTCATCGCTGCTCAGGAGAGCTGTTTGAAAGGCTAAAGTTCTGGAATGAGTTCCTAGAACAGGAATTAAGAAAGAATGTACCTTAAATCTCAGTTTTGACAGTGTTCCTCCTGTCGTTCTGTGGCTGCCCTAGTTCTCAGATGACGCCCTCCTGGGAACTCTTCTTGAGATAGCTTTTACTGAGTTTAACAAGTTAATACATATTACCAAATATCTCAAAAACAGTAGTCAAGAAGAGAACTCTTCCTCTCTCTTGAAAATGTAACCATTTAATTTTGAAACCTACTTTTTTCACTTGACAGTATTTTTAGACTACTAGGAAAATTAAATATCTTTCTATACATTTTTCATGATTGCCTCGTACATTCTTATATAGATTTACCACTTAATGAATCCCCTATATCAACTTCTCTTATTTTTGTAGTTTTTCCACTTTTATGAAAAAATACTACCAAAAAAAAAAACCCCTTCTAGTTATACCATCCCCTCTTTCTTTGATTATTTCCTTAGAAAAACCTTTGAAAAGCAAAACCATTGGGTCAGAAAGTATCTGCATTCTCATGGGAAGATGGACAAAGTCAGGCGAGTCAGCTTTGGGACCTACCCTTGAGTAAGGAAGTAAAATTGTTATTTAAGTATTTTTTCCAATAGCCAAGCATTATGATCCCTGGCAGAGGCTGTACCATCTACTAAAAAGTTCCCAGAGTCAGGAGTTAGCACCGCAAGGGAAGGCCCAGCTGCCCCACACACAGCAAAATGCCTCGGGCTGTGGCCTCAGCTCTCTGGGGTCCCCCCGCCTCGTTTATAACAAGGTGAAATGGCCGGCTACCCCTCCAGCTTAAGCACAGGAGGATTCCCTTCAAAATTGGAGGAGTACAAGCTAACAATTCCATTGTATTTTTAGGAGGGACGGTGTGTTTTACTTTTATTGTCCCTTCCATTTTGTTTAGTTTGTTTTTAAACAGCACTAACAATATTTCTCAAAGAAGCAAAGGGTTATGTGCAATCTCATAACAGTTTCTTGACAGTTTAAAAAATCATAGACCTGCTCAGATAACTCAGAAGCCACTGCATCTGTGTATACTGTGTTTCTCTGGGGAAGAACAATTAGTCAAGAACAGGCCCAAGCCCATGACACCGCTGGCATTACTTACCGTGGGATTCTTCCAAAGTATTCTGGGCAATAAGACCTTTTGGGGCGCTTCAAAAATGGGTGTTGAGCAGGCTTCATCTGCCCGCGGAAGAACTGACCTATAGAGCCCGCTAGCCACTGACTTGCCCACAGACCCAGAACAGGCTGATGTTCAACATGGGGATCGGCCATCGCCAGGAAGCCATTGGCTTGAGGCTTCAGACGTATCACCTGGCAAAGCAGGATTTTGAGGCTCATTTCTGTTAACTTGAGTGTAACGATGTTGCCACTTGAGCAACAGGCTGAGTTGGTAATATGGGAGGGAAGTGGTAGAGCCCGTGTTAACTAGTTGTCATTCATCCTTGTAACCATGCCTTACCTTTACCTACGTGTTGTTTCACTGAGAGTCTCCTGAGGTGGTGGTTTCAGCTAAGCTTCTGAGAATCCGGTAAAGACAGATCATAACTCTGGAGAACCATCTCCACGTTGTAACTCAGAAATCTCTGACAAAAAAGGAATTTCTCTCTCTCCCTTTTTTTTTTTTCAAGATTTTATTTGTTTATTTGAGACAGAGAGAGAGCAGTAGGGAGAGGCAGAGTGGGAAGGAGAAGCAGACTCCCTCTGAGCAGGGAACCCTATGCGGGGCTAAATCCCAGGAGCCTGAGATCATGACCTGAGCTGAACGTAGACGTTTAACTGACTGAGCCACCCAGGCGCCCACAAAAGGTATTTCTGACCACACTAAGCTACAAGCCTAATGTAGAAACGGACATTTCAATTTTGTTTCCTTCTCTGCATTCATCTCAAAAGTATTCCCAGCTGAGTAGCAGAAGCCTATGGAAAACCCTCCTGTGTCATTCAGTTGCTGTCCAAACCAGACAGCCTTGGCACTTTGAGAAAGAGCTATCTTGACTTGTGTGACCACCTTGGATGAACTAAGAATATTGCTTTATATTCAACCTTCACTTTGAATAGCCTTCCTCAAGTTTTCAGCAAGAATGACTGACCAGCCTCTTGAGCAGAAAAAAAGAGACTAAGCGAATCAGAATACTGGTCAATAACTTTGATCTAAAACCATCAGGCAATTTCAATATGAGAGCCCTAAGGTTCAGACAGGTTTCTAGCTGGAGGGTGAAACTATTCAAAGACAAAACCGAGTATGAAAATGTGTTGTACAAACACAGCTGTAGCACTCACCACATACGTAATAACTGGCAAAGAGAGAGTTGAGGAAACTTCTTAAGATGGGAAAAATGGAAAATCTAGACAACTTATAGCTGGCAATCGAAGGAATTTTCTCTATTGTGAAAGATTTATTGACCTTTTACGTAGGTATCTTACAGCCTTCATTATCAGTTTCAATGTATAAAATGGCGTTTGCAAAGAGGAATAGTGGCATATTTCATAGGCCAAAAGACCATAAGGTCTTAGAGTGAGTGTCTCATTGCCAAGAGCACAAATGTGTGGAAAATTGAAGATATAAATTCTGAAGTACATCGATGTTCAATGAGACCCTGAATGCATGGAGTTCTCATTTTCTTCTTCTGAACTAAATAAGAAAACATTGAGACATCCTGCAATGTTTTAAAAGAAGCATTGCATCGATGGTTTTGCTCTGCCAGGTATATTGTTAGAGGACGTCGTCTGGCAGAGTCTGGGAAACTGTATCCATGGAATGGATGGGTTTTGTTTATCAAGTTCAAATAGACCCCACCACTCACATCCACACCACCCATAACAGGAGGGTGGAGGGGAGGCATTAAACGCTGTTAGGTAGGGGCGCCTGGGTGGCTCAGTTGGTTGAGTGACTGCCTTCAGCTCTGGTCATGATCCTGGAGTCCTGGGATCGAGTCCTTCAGCAGGGGGTCTGCTTCTCCCTCTGACCTTCCCCCTCTCGTGCTAGGTCTCTCTCATTCTCTCGCTAATAAATAAATAAAATCTTTAAAAGCACACACACACACTGTTAGGTGCTTTACTGCAAGCCCCTAAAACATCATGGAATTGCAGTTCTGTCTGCAAACATTTGTTACGGGCCAGAGCAGATTACAGGAGCAAGTTTGGAGCCCTTGGCCATGATTTATGGTGGAAAAGGGGCTCAGAGAGGATTTCTGTCAAGCAGGAACGGCTGAACATCAAAACAGATGTTGGCCAAGGTGCAAGCACTAGGTGAAATGTCTAGAAGGAGAAAACTTCAGCCATGGGCCTTAGCCCTACATGCCCCATGCCAAAGACGAACTGAAGCTCCTCTCATTCTTCATCTTCACACTTATTTGCAGTTTGCAATGACCATTTCCAGGGAGAAGTACTTCACTGATCGAACTGGTGATGTGGTACTTAGGAGGTTACATCTTCTCTTCCATTTCACTGTGTCTCCTTCTCGTCCTGTCTTGTCCTTTAAACAAGACAATACGTCAAAAGTTTGATGTGGACAGGAGAGAATAAATTCAACTTTAATTTTGAAGCCATTTTGGAAAATGTCCCAGCTTTCTTTACAGTCACTGGAAATTCCTCAGGTTGCCGTAAAACTAAGAACAGAAATCAACAGAATTATTTATGTTTGAGACGTATCCGGGGATGAATGGAGGCCCTAGGACAAGCCATTCTCCCAACCCTAAAATAGTGTGGAATGAAAATCCAGTTTACATAAATATAAGGGTAGAGAGGAGAAATGTTATAGAAAGAAAAAAAAAACACTAGAGGGAAATCCACATTTTTAATAGTAATTTTTTTCTGAAAAAAGGAATACCACTCAGATAATACACTCTTACCTATCATCCAAATTGTCTCTGATTAATATACTATTTTAGTAATTCAGAATAAAAACTATTTTAAATGAACTTTAGAACAAGGAGGAAGAAAGTGAGAGTGATTTTAGGTGACACATTTCATCTGTGTAATCTGCTACAGATATATGCATATATGAGAATACAAATTATTTGCACAAGGAATTTTAGGAAACTTCTGGGGATCACTCTTTTCTCCACCCAGGCTTCTTCCTGAAATCCAGTTCTTCAAAGCATAACAAGCAAATCAATCCCCCAATTTAATATTTCCCGCATATAGGAGACCTGCCCGTGAGGACATCAGAATATCCATCTGGTCACCCATTCTAGAGCCATCATTTCAAAATATCAGCCAGGCAAGGCTTTGTTTGTTTGTTTGTTTTGAGTTGATTCACTCCTTGAGTCAACAAAGTTTTTGGTGCAAGGCACTTCCCTTAGGACTTTGAGGAACAGAAAGATGAATAAACAAACAGTGGTTGTCGTCCATCCCGCAGACAAGCCCTACAAATCTCTCCATAAGTAAATAACAGCCAACATGTGCTCAGAAGAGATGCACAAGGTGCATCTTTTGCGAGCTTCTCAAAGAAGACTTTAAGAATGTGCTGGCATTTGAACAGAGCCTCGAGCAATAGGCAGACTTTCAGGGAGGCAGAGAAGCCATGGGGCCATCCAGTCAGAGCAAAATCAATGCATGTGAGGGCCTGAGGGTTAAAACTAGGAAGGCATTTTGACTGGAATGTTAGGTACAGGCCAGAGAAATGTTGAGAGGGCGACCAGACCTACAGTTGAGGCCCAGTACAATGGAGATGACAGGGCAGAGGAGGGCACAAGAGAGGCTGGAGGTGGAAGCGGGGACGACAACGTGGCAAGCACCGCCATGTTATAGATGGGCAGAAATAAGGGCCTCAACCTGGGCAGGAATGCGAAGGGAGGCGCAGACACAAGGAACTGCCAGTTTCCTTCTGAAGGGACTTCAGGGGAGGCTGGCTCCCCAGCGGCCGACTGGCAGAGGGAAGAAGTGGGGGAGTGAAGATCACAGTAGGTTTAGGGCCAATGACGAGCTCGCCATTAGAGAATCCAGGAAGCCTCGGCAGCCTTCTCAAAGGCAGCATGCTATGGCCGAGTCTCGCCTGGTGCAATTAGAGGCTCACCAGGAGCTAATCCCATTCATTTTCTTCTCCTCAGGCAGTTCCACACCAGAGCTTCCCCAGACAGCTGAGCTAGACAAATAGGTCTCCAAGGAAGAAGATTCTACTGCCCTCTCCCCCATTTTAATAGCCTTCACAGGAGAATTTATTATCTGTTGATAATCTAAATCACCCTGCTCCAATCTTTCTTCCTTTCCTATTAAGGTGATACACACAGAGCACAGAACACCCACCCTCATTGTGCGTTCCTCGTAAGAAATGGCCATTCTCTGACTGGTCAGTATGGCAAATTTAATATCAACAGGGGTTTAGCCTCTATATCACATAAAGGCTGAACTGATAAGCAGTTACCTGGTTATTTAGCTAGTGGTACAAAATGTCCTTCAGCGACTTTACATTGCCAGTTAATATATTTAATATTTAATGTTATAAACCAACATGCAATATATGACTTTTTTTTTTAATTTTATTTTTATTCTTTGCCCAAGGGGTACAGGTCTGTGAATCATCAGGCTTACATCTTTCACAGCATTCACCAAAGCACAAACCCTCCCCAATGTCCATAGCCCATCCACCCTATCCCTAAATATATGACTTTTAAATTACTCAGCCTATATATGTTTTCATTTGGGAAGAACATTTTATTAGCATATTTATGATACCATCTCAAGACTTAATATGGCTTAATTCTATTAATAAATCATTTAAAAATCATTATCTTTTTTAATTATAGCTTTTGATTTAGTTCTTTCCTGCTCAGCGAATAAGGGTAACTGTAGCTCGTGCAGTTGGTCCATAGCTAATTTTGTTCCTGCTAGAGCTATCATGAGTGATTTAGTAGAGGAAGTTGATTAAAAGCAACACCCTCAGAGCTCCCCATGACTTGGCCATGGCTCAGCTTGTGAGGCAGAGATTTAGCCTCCAATGGAGCTGTCAACTAATTCTATTCCATGGTCATAATCTTTAGCCCACAGGAGCCATCTTGAAGGCAATTCAAACTGGATGGTCAACAGTGTACCCCCCCCACCCCGCCCCCGGGATGACCCACACTGTCTGAGCAGCGTCTTCACTGGGCCTGACACAAGCCACTTCTATTTCTGGCCTATTAGGACCCAGAGAATGTGGGATGCCTTCCTTTGGTATTAAGTTCCTAGCTCCTCAGTTTTTCAGCTGTGTGCTCACCATTCAGGTTCTGCCAAGCCCGGGGTCTTGACCTTGGCTGAGTCTATAGGAAAGCTACAAAGCTGCCAAGTGTCCAATAGAGGGAGTATCATAAGGCTTATGGAAGAGAACTTAGTCCAAGATGGCTGCTGGGAGACAGAGCAGAGGAGGAGGGAGTGGAGAAGACACATCTCCCATCTAAACTTTAAGTTCCTTGGGATAAGGCTGCAAAGGACTTGCATCATACCTAGAGGGGTCTGCTGCTTGCCTGAAAGCAAAGCACAAAGGGAAAGACAGGAGGCTGTCCATTCACCAACAATTGAGTATTCTCTAGTGGCTAATAAGAGTGTTGCCATGGTCACCAAACATTTTCAGTTACAGGAAAAGCCAGCTTGTTTCAGAGTTAAGCCAAAATGCATCCATTACAAAACAAAACAAAACAAAACAAAAAACAAACAAACAAAAAAACCCACTGTACTTTGATCTAGCCTTGGGAAGCTTCTGAGCCAAAAAAATTCCACAGTAGCCAAGGGTGAACTAGCTCTGTAGCTGCCAAGAAAGCAATTAAGTTTTCCTCTCACACACTGGTTCATATATTAAAGTTAGAAGAAAAGGGAAAACAAATTGAGAAATAAACATATGACACTACTAGGAGTCTTCCCTTTTATAGAAACCTTAAACCAGTGAGTGTCTTAAGGGAAATTGGTCACTGAAGTGGTAAAGCAGTAAGGTCAAGTGATGTTGAAAAGTTAAATCATTTCTAATTCATCTCCTGTTATTAATTTGAAAGCCAAAGCATGTTTCCACTTGCATCCATGTCTTTACCAAGAGAACTGCAGAAAGTTGTAAATGACATGGGCTCTGATGAAAAGAAATCTTCATCTCAGAGGAAGGCAAGGAGCCTTTATCCCACATGCACACTTAAGCATAAAGTTGTTGACTGGAACTGAGAAAGCTCATGAAAATGTCATCATTATTCAGGTATTTTCTCTCAAAAATAAGTGTGAAGGAATTTTTCTGCATCTTCCTATCAGTTGGTATATAACTCTATTAAAGTGCTGATGAATTGTATCATATTTATTTAGGTGTCCTTTATTAGAATATGAGCTCCACAAGGTCAGAAAGAGCAGTTTTTAAATCATTTTCATGTTCCCATAACTCTTCCTTAGGGATACGAACAGCCCACTTAGTGTTTGATGGAATGAATGGATGAGTAAAGAGAGGAACTAAAAAAACTTGGGCAACCTCCCCCTGACCCACCACTAACAATTATTATACACTTGTTGTTGTCCTATATTCCTCTGTCTTCATCACTTAAGTGCATCCTCAAGCTTCTGACAGGTTTCCCTTAAATGACATCTCTTGAGTCCTGAGTTTCCATTCACATTCACCCTTTAATCCCGGCTTTCTTGAAGCAAATGAAGACACTAAGGTCCTCTGAATGAAGTTGACTTTGCCATTGATTCTCTGACTCTGTCTTTCAGTGGGAGTTTCTATTAGTCAAACACTAACGCCCTCAAATGGTATGTTAGTTCCACAAGGGCACCAACGTTGTCTTGTTGACCACTGTGTCCTGAGTGCCTACCATCTGTCCAAAGATGTGTCAAATGTGAAATGTGCCTTAGTCTAGAACTGCCAAACCAACCAGTCTTCTATATTCCTGTGAAAAAATAAGACAGGAATAAAATACTATGCTATAAATCTGTGTTAAGATTGTGCGGTTCACTAATATTCAGGAAAAGGTGAAAATGGAGTCAGAGGATATGCTAATGTCATCGTGGATGGCTCTTACATGTGTGTCATTCTGTCCCTGGATTGGCAATGATAGCAGCTTACCTGTTTTCCTCATGGCTACGTTGGGAGAGGAAGAAAACATCTCTACTCTAGCCCTACACACAACGAACACATTCACACACGTGTGTACACAGCCACGCACCCATACACGCACACACACCTAGTTAAAGCAAAAATATTTCCACTTAGAAATAATTGATGACAATCTTACAAAGAGAAAGAATGCCCTGGGAACTCTGGATCCTGAAAAGAGAATATTAATAGTATTGTAAGTTTGGGGTGGAGTGAAGAAATCGCATGATTTTCATAAAATAATGAAATATATTCTCCTCAAGATAGAAGTACAAGTTAAGATACAAATTACCCTTTTTTTCCCATTTACCTTTAATCAAGCTACCCTGGGAAGATGAAAGAGCAAAGAGAATTGAACTTGAACTTGAAAGACTAAAGATTTATACCAAAGTGGTTGACCTGATCCATTCATTGTCTTTTCTTTTCTTTTCTTTTTTTCTTTCTTTCTTTCTTTTTTTTTTTTTTTTTTTTTTTTTTTTTTTTTTTTTTTTTTTTTTTTTGCATTTGCTTTAGGTTAGAGTCTGGCAAAAATTGAACTTAGTAAAATTAAGAGTTATACCAAAAGTACATCAGTTCTCAGTTTTTTAAGTTTTTGAAGCTGAAACTGACACCTCTTAAGGTTTATAATTATTTCCTCTCAGTAAATTGTGGATTCCTGTGTCCTAGGGAAAGACATTACCAAAAATAAAGTGCAAGACTGAATGGCCTTCACTCATTCGTAAACAAACAACAATGTGAAAAGTTAACCATGAAGACATTGCTGCACATCCATTAAAATGCCTTTGACTCACTTGACCTACTTAAGCTTAAATGCTAAAAAAGAGGAAGGTGCTGACAGACCATCATCTGGGACTCTCTGAACCCAGAACCCTAATCCAATTTTGTCGGTCATTTCAAGTAGATATAAACAGAGATTTGGGCCAATCCTTTCCATTCCCAGAGGTCAAGAGAGCAGCAGTATTTATAAAAATTAATCTAAAACTTAAGTTCCCAGTGCCACTTTCTCTTGATCTTTACGACTGATATGAAGCTCAGAGTCCAGACTTCCCACACAGATTGTGCTTCACCTGCCACACGCAGAAAAACTAGGGTCCATCCAGCTCACCTGAGGATATCCACAACCTCTCCTCTCAATTTTAGTGCCTAAAAGGCAACCAAAAACAAAACAAAAAAGTCAAGAGTTCTTGTCAGATAATATAGGTAAGCAAAGTAATATTTGTACAGTGTCTTTATCGAATTTGTTCATACAAGGCAACTTGGTGAAGAAAACAAGGGAAGTAGTGTGTATTTATAAGTTATGAAAAATGGAGTCCAGAGAAGTTAGGTAGTTTATCTAAGATCACACAGCTAGGAAGCAATTGACAAAGTACATGAACCCATCTTCTGGCTCCAGAAGATCATGTTCTTTCCATCACACTGTGCCCTGCCAACCTGATTCAGAGGTTTTCCTCCACTTGTGTAAGGGGACGCTGGTACGTTCCTGCACGTTGTATATGCTGATGTCTTGATGAATTTCTAGACCTGCCGAGTGGGCAGTTGCATCGGTCAGCTGCATTTTGGAATCTCCAGATCTGGATCTGGTTGAAGCTGACTCATTCAGGGTAATTCCAGCAGAGTCCGTCGAACTTGAGGCCTCCAGAGAGCCTCGAGGAGACAGGGTCTTCTTTGGTCAACCAGTGACATTTTGCATTTAGTTCCTGTCGACTGGGTGGCAGGCACTCTGATGGATGGCTGAAGCTCCTGAGCTCACTCAGACCTCATAACGGCTCTGAGGTAGCCTCTACAATTACTCTCATTTTTTTTTTTAACCAGCTTTCGTCCACTTTATTTTTCTTGTATGAAACTGCACAGTAGCCACAGCTGGAGCCTGGGTCCTCTGCACAGAGACTCTGGTGAAGACCAGGTGGTCAGTGAATTCCTGATAGGGAGACTTGGTGAACACGGTCTCCTTCCAGAGGTCAGGGGTGAGATAGCTGTAGGTCTTGGAGATGGCATCAAAAGTAGCCTTGGCAAAGTTGCCCAGGGTGGCCGTGCAGCCCCTGGCCGAGGTGTAGCAGTCATCAATGCCGGCCATCAGCAGCAGCTTCTTGGGCACGGGGGCTGAGACAATGCCAGTGCCTCTGGGGGCAGGGATGAGACGCACCAACACAGAGCCACAACGGCCAGTCACCTTGCACGGGACAGTGTGGGGCTTGCCGATCTTGTTACCCCAGTAGCCTCGCCGCACAGGGACGATGGAAAGTTTGGCCAGAATGATGGCCCCACGGATGGCGGTGGCGACCTCCTTGGAGCACTTGACCCCCAGACCGACGTGTCCGTTGTAGTCTCCGATGGCAACAAATGCCTTGAACCTGGTCCACTGGCCAGCACGGGTCTGCTTTTGCACAGGCATGATCTTCAAAACCTCGTCCTTGAGGGAGGCTCCCAGGAAAAAGTCAATAATCTCAGATTCCTTGATGGGCAGCGAGAAGAGATAGATCTCCTCCAGGGACTTGATCTTCATGTCCTTGACCAGGCAGCTCAGCTTGGTGATGGGGATCTACTCCTTGGCCTCGGCCTTGCCTCCCCGCACTCTGCGGCCTCGGCCCCGACCACGGCCGCAGCCCCGGATGCCGCTGCCGAAGCCTCCGCGGAAGCCGCCGTGGCCTCCCATCCCAGGGCCCCCGCGCCCTCCCGCAGCACCGGCATCATCTGCCATTTGGTGTTCTGTCAGAGAAGAAGCTACTCTCATTTTATTAGTAAGAAAACTAAGCCTTGGAGAGCGTTGGGTGGCCTTGATCAGGGAGGAGAAACAGACTGGAACCAAGGCAATTTGATTTAACAGCGAAGACTTTTAAAGCCTGACTACATCAACCCGGAAGAGTCCATGCCCTCTTGATCAGCCTATAACTCTCTGGAGACTCCCAAAATTCAAGCAGGCTCTGAGCCATTCTAGAGAATACTATCTTACAAAGCAGTCGCCAATCCCCATTGGCTCAGGGCCTAAAACGTTTGCCAGACTGGGAAAGAACTGCCATTTTAGCACTATAAAACTATCAGGTCTTTCCTCTTGGGTAATGTATCAAAGCATGCAAACACCATATTCCTTAACCACTGGGCATCTGAACAAAGGCCCCAGACCCCTGACTCTCTGAGGTCTAGAGCACAACTCTTCAACGACCTTAGCAGAGGAAGAAAGGATAAAGAAAGGAAATAAAACTGCAGATCTGAAATCAGAAGGAGCCATTCAGGACCCATATCTCCTTTACTCACAGATGTCTTGATTCCACTTTAATGGAATCATCCTCCGGCCTTTGCAAACAGCTCTCGGTAAAAGGAGCAGCTCCGCCTGCCCAGGCCTCCTTCCTGACCAACCCCTGATGCATACAGTCCCTGTGTCCACAGGGAGGCCTCACAGCCCCCATTCACTCCCTCCCTGCCAAACCTCTTCACTTGCCCCGGACAGCATCCTCACCCCGAGCAGAGGGTTCTGTGAGGGACTTGGGGCTGGAAGGCTTATTCAAAGAAGCCCCATGAAACGAACTCCTCAGAGGGACAGCCTGTTCGGAGTCTGGCAGATTCTGACCTCAGTCTGTCAGCTGGGATGCAAAGCACTGAGTTCCCAACTTGATGGAAGTGTTAACGAGCAGCTTTGTAGCATGCTGGCCAGAGTTGTGAAGCTCCTGGCATCGAGAATTACCTATTATGTGTCTCACTCAGCCAAATTTGTATCTTGATTTTGAAAGTGCCCTTCCTGTGTTTTGCATTTTGTTATCTAAGTGCTCCTAGTCTGGGGAGCCTCCAGAGGCCTCCCAGTCAGTGTCTGAGGCAAAGGATCTTTCCAGCCTCATGCTACAGTCTCAGGAAATTGGCCCTCTGTGAGCGGCGTTGGTAGATTTTTCTTTCTGCAGGGGCTCACATTAAAGCCCACAGGCTTCAGATGAGAAGTGGACATGCTAACACAGAAGAAACCAGAGCTATGCATCTGTCTCCGCCACCAACACACCATGAGCGCTCAGCAAAGTAGCTGGTGGAGCTGGTGTATAGGAGGACAAGGAGCTTTCTCCCTTGCTGCTCACCCCCCACCTTGGGCACAGTGGTGGCAGCAGGCATATTGTGAGGCTCCTCTGGAATTATCTAGTACTCTTAGATGCATGACCTACCAAATGACCTCTCAAAGGATTAACACTTCCCCAATCAGCCTCTTAGTGGGTAAGTCATTTATTTCAGTGCAAATCACCAATCATTCCTCAGTTCAGCCGTAATGAGCAGAAAATGATGTAACAACAGGCAAATCCGAAGAGCACTTAGACTTCTCAGATGAAGAGTGTAATGTGATTTCTATTTCCACTTAACTGTTCCAGGCACAGCTGTTTCTAAGGCTGTGGGTCTTCGCCCTGCCTGCACATGGGAATGACCTGACACACGTCATAAAGAACCAGCATCTGGGCCCCATTGCAGGAGTCCAAGGTGATTGGGCCAGATGCCTCCCTGCAAGGGATTCTATCCTGCATCCAGGGTTGAAACCCACTGCTCTACATCTACTTGGAGCGCGGGCAAAGGAGGATCCCTTCATTCCCGGTCTAGGGACCGCCATCTGAACACATGCGGTGTGACCTTGCCCACCCAGGGCAAGCTAAGGAAAGGTGGAATGCAGAGCCCTGGTCAGGGCAGGGCAGGGTCCTCCAGCACAAGGAGGAGGAGGCTGCAGCCCCCGCAGGAGGCACCAAGGGGCGCTTGTCCATCCTCCAGTCCGGGCCTGGTGCTGAGCTCATCCTGAGCTCCTGTATGGGAGAGCAGCGTGGGAAACATCTAAAATTACACTCTCCCCCTCCCTGGTTTGCAAGGTGACCCAAAGTAAGTCACTTACCATCCAGTACTTTCTTTTGGAAAATATATCCAAAAATAGCTCTTACCCACAATCCCTAGAGGGGTGCCCCCAAGAACAGCAATTGGACGTCTGGGAAATGTACTGACAAAAACAGCCCATTTGCACGGACTTTATTAACAAATAATGACTTCCTTGCTGAAGTCTAATGTCTGTATTAGAATGGCTGCATGTGTGTTGGGAGCTGCCCTCGAAATGACTCTACCCACACATTAATGTGAGGATTAATCTCCCAACCTGCTGAATGGTATTAGCAGGTCGATAGGACGTTCATCTCTCCAAACTGCATATTGAGAAAAGGCAAGTCTCAGGAGGCATCTGTGCGGGCAGACCCCCTCAGCAGAAGGTAAGGCTGAAGAATTAGCAGCATCTTAATTACTCCTCCACTGGGGTCTGTAGACTTCAAGGCTGAGCTGGAATGAAGGAAGTCTGTTGCCCTGGAAGAAACCCCCTACATTTTTCAAGCAATTTCTCCAGTTCATTTGTTCCAAGCACCTTTGAATTCCTCTGGCATAATCACTGTACCCTTTGTCAACACAAAGTGATTGTTTAAACGACTCAATCAGATCATGCCATGGGCGACTATTTCCATTTATTATGATTTATTGCCTGTTTAGCACCAATGTGCAAGGCACATTCAACAGAAGTGGAATCTTCAAAAATGATTTTTCTTTCTGCTCCAAAGGCCCACAGAATAAAAACAACCTGCTCAGAGGAAAGGAAAGATTATCCTCACTGATGAGGATCAGTGACTAAGGACATTTTGGGAAGCTGGTTTAATTTTCCAGATGAAAAAGAACAAGACTTTCTCATTGCCATTGATCCTCCTATTGACCTAGAGCACAGAGTAAGTTGATTAAAGAGAAAGCAAGAATTCCCAGTTTATCAGCACGCCAGGAAGAGATCTGTCATGGATAAAGCAAAGTCACATAATCCCACTGAAGGCAGGAATCTGGTGTTATTAGTCTTTGAGCCCCAGCATTGGCCCCACACTGGCACCTTCAGGCACTGAATAAACACTCAATTGATTAATTCAAGTTTGACAGATCAGACCACTTATTCTTTTCATTGCTAATCATATGTCCAATTTAGGGAACTGGGATTTTTGTAACTCGGCTTTTCAGGCAAGAGCCTGTTATCATTTTAATTCTTCCCTCAGGTTGTTGCCAGGAAGAAAGAGTAAGAAACCAGGCACTTAGCTGCAGTTTCTGAACCTCTGAGAGTCTCAAAAATAGATGTCAACTATATATAGAGCCTCCAAGTTGTTCTTTTTAATAGCAGCTAATTTACCAACTTTGTAAAAAAAATTCTATAATAAGTGAATATTAAACATCAGTTAGAATCAGTTTTGAAAATTAAAAAGCACTATTAGCACAGCATTCAAATACTTTCCAGTCAGACAAGGGATAGATACTGTCCTGTCCTGAATGAAATTCTGAATGGTTCTGTGGTGTTAACTCTGACAGTAACACAGCATGAGTTATACTTAGTTAAAACACCCACTAACTTAATAACCAACAGTCTTTCTTTAAAGTTTAAAAACAAAAGTCAGCCTGTGAAGTGTAGAGTTTATTCCTCCTGGAACTATCATTCACTTCTATGCCTTGATCAGAATTATTGTTTCTTTCCTCAACTTTAGTGAACTACCCCCTACAGTTCACAAAGTGACCCCACAGTCTAAATTCTAAATCATTTAGAGTACAGTTTCTCATTAGAGTACAGAGCTCATAAGGATGCAGATTCTGATTCAATGGGTTTGAGATTGAGGCCTGAGATTCTGTTTTTCTAACAAGCTCCTAAGTTGTTGCCAGTGCTGCTAGTCCATGGATGACACTTTGAATAGCAAAGTTCTGGCAATTCAGACAATTTCCCCCCCTACAGATTTTATGTAGTATGTATCCTCGAATTCTTTTTATTTAACAATATAATAATGCAACAAAATTTAACCAAATAAGAGTTTTATAATATCAAGTGATGTCACATATAAATACAGACAAATGCATATACTGATACTGTTGGGGAGGAAACATTTTTCTTTACCCCTCTAGTTTCTTCTGACTGGTCTAATAATCAAATTGACATGAGACAGATTACGTGGGGAAAAATTTAGTTATGTACATACAGGGGCCCAAAAGAATATGAGACCCACTGGCAGTCAGGCAAATGAGGTAAATATGCTACCAGAAAGTTTCACAGCCCAGAATTTGAGTTGATGGATTCTTCCATCTCACTGAATCAATCTCAGGCCTGAGACTGAAGATAGGTCAGTTTAGTAAAACTCATTTCGGGAAGTGGTGATATAAATGGGCTGTCAAAGTTAGGCCTATATTATGCAAGCAATCAAGTACTTAATAAGGGGCTTTTCTCTGGGAACCAAAGAAAAAACAATGGTTAATATTTGAAGCAAATTATGAACCTGTATCTGAGATCTGAAGTTAGCTGGTCAAGGTTTCTAAAGTTCTGGTTCAAAACACTTTCGGGGCTCCTGTGTGACTCCATTGGTTGGGCAGCGAACTCTTGGTTTCAACTCATCTTATGCTATCTATGAATCTCCTTGAAAATAAAGCATTTTAGCAGGAACACTTTTGTAAAATCATCTGAGTAAAAGAATAACTTCTATAAATGATAAAAGACTTTGAAGTGGCTTGGTTAAAGGTCTGATTAGAGTTTATTAAAGTGAAGTTGACAAGGAAATTTGGTTATTTCTGTACACACAACATTTTAAGGTAGTAGAATTATGACTAATAACATTATACCAGGACATACCAGAATCTTAAAAATTTTATATAATTTCTAGAACATTTATATTAATAATATTGACCATACAATATAATCTAAGAAGGTTTATCATCCCTTATTTGAAAATGCTTCTCATGTAATTTAACATAACATAACAAACAAGCCTAATTAGGTTGACAGCCTCTTTTATAAAAGAGAGAAAACAAATCTTTTGAGATATTCCAGGGACAGAATGTCTCATATCTCAAAGCTATTTTTAAGTCAAAAAGACTTCATTTAGAATTGAATTCCGGGAAGTTAGTCAATAGTATCCAAAGGTTTGAATATTTGATTAAATAGGAATTAGGGGCCAAGGGCAGGCCATCCCAAGATTGACTCCTTTGGCATAAACATTATTTCAAGTTAAAAGCAACCAAAACCCAGCAGATTCAGAAAAGCCTCTATAATCTCCCCCTCAACTTCCTCCTGTACCAGCAAAAGTGTTATTAACAGAAGTTCTTCTTTACCTCGGAAATTTATCTGCATAATAGGACAAATTTTATTTTCTAAACACCTCCTCTCACCTTCCTTCTAATGGTCTCCTTCCCCTTTGTATCCTCTGAACCCTACCTATCTCTGTAGCTCATGTAAGCATCATGTTGCCTGTCTTTAAAATTTCCATATCTTTGTGGGTTCCCTATATGTATGTTATTAAATTTAATTTTCTCCTGTTAGTCTGTCTCATGTCAATGTGACTCTTAGTCCAACTAGCTGGACCTTGAAGGACATAGGAAATTCTTCCTCCCCAACAGATCATGGATAATTATGAAACATTACTTACTTGTCTACTTAATGAAAATGACAGTAAAATATTTAAAAGGCAAATAGAGATGTTTGCATAGTTGTTAGCAAGCTTAGCTCTTTTAATGTTGAGAAGATTCAGTTTCAGTAATCAAAAGACCAGATTAAGACAACAAGATGCATAGGACATTATGTTGATAAAACACAGAATTTTTTGTTTTCTAGGCAGATTAAGGGGAATGAAAAACCCTTCACAATCTATTATTAAGTACATATCAACAGTCCAATAGACAGTTCGTCCTTTTAACAGAGAGAAAACCAAATTTTAATTTTGTACTTAGCTGACTTTTGATATTAAAGTTCATTCACTTAATTAAATTCATTCCAGTCTTAGCCAGCCCTGACAACACAAAAAAATTCCTTTCCAAAGACTCCTTTTCCACAAACCTCTTATAACTTTCTTTTTCCTCAACACACATTTTACTTTCCTTGCATACAGAGATTGTAATCAGGGCCAAGTGTGCACAAGCACCTAGCTCCAGGGGTCCCAAACAGACCAGGTTCAGGCATTTGCCACTGACAAAATCCAAAGGCAGAGAGACAAGTGGTAGTAAAATAAGAAAGGAATTTATTTTAGTGAGGACATCAAGACAGCAGACTAGCATCTCAAAGACTGTCTCCAAAGGGCTGAAAATACGTTTAGGTTTATATTAGGAAAATGTCAGGCAAAAATTCATGGGTACATGTGGGTGGGCAGTAAAGGTCAAATCCATTACTATCTCGGGATCGATCACACTGGGTCTTGCAGGCATCAGGTCAGTCATCATTGCTTGAGGGGCACTTTCAGTTCCCATCACAGGATGCTTTGCATGTGGCATCTTTTGCCTGAGTTAAAAGTTAAGCTGGAAAGAAGAACTTCATGACTGAACTACAGACTGTGGTCAAAATGGAGGTAAAGTCCTCTTTCAAAATGTTTTCCTTATTACTTCTAGTAGCTTTAATTATATATATTAATTAGAATTCTTAACTCGTAGAAAGCTTGGAATTCTTAATCCTTAGAAAGCTTAATCACTAGGGGTGCCTGGCTAGCTCAGTTGGTAGAACATTTGACTCTTGATCTGGGGGTCATGAATTTGAGCTCCACATTGGATGTAGAAATCATGTGAAAGAAGGAAGGAAAGGGAGGGAGGGAGGAAGGGAGGGAGGGAGGGAGGAAGAGTGGGAGGGAGGAAGGGAGGGAAGAAGAAAGGAGGAAAGAAAGAAAGAAACTTTAATTTCTAGTGAATACTAATATTGCCCAAAACTGGGTTTACCTATTGCTGAGCCTTGAGCCAAAAGATACAACCCTGGGGCAAATAATACATTATATGTTAAAAAAAAAAAAAAAAAAAAAGACAACAACCAAGTCAAAGAATAGGAAATTTTCTGCTTCTGTTACTCATCCACTCTGCTGCATGCCTGTCCTTGAATTCCTTCTCATGACAAAACCTAGAACCCTCAGCAACTACTTTGGGTCTGGCTAGTTTGAGGCCCCAGGGCCTGGGGACTCCCCAGTTCACCCAGCAACATCTTTTTGGTGAACACAAAGGGACTAGGTAACAGCAGGTTGAGTGACCCTCTTCATTGATGAGTCTCCAACTCTCGCCTTCCTTGTGCTTTAGAGTTGCTTAGTCACTGTTCTTTGTTCTACCCTCTCTTTCGCATACACCTGGGGAAAGGCCCAGAGTTGCTAGAAACAAGAGGGCAGGAGGTGTGATAAGAAACAAAGTGCACATGAACTGACTCCTCCCAACCCGCAGGCAGGTTCCCATGGATTGGTCCAGGGTATGAACACTTCAGGGCTCCTCATGGCCATAGGTGGGGACCTCTAGGTGCCAGAAACATGAGGGCATGAGGTGTCCTGAGAAGGAGCACATGAGGCAGCTCTTCTGAACCCCCAGGTAGGCTTCCTTGATCATTCCCAGGGTTTGGACACATCAGGGTACATGATGGACACAGTTGGGAACCTATGCATGTGACCCGACATGAAAGATTGTCTTTGCCAGTGGGATCATGGTCAGATGTTATCATTAGGGTGGATCTTAATCCAATGTGACCAGCAACCTGAGAAAGCAGAGCCTAACCCCCCTGAAAAACTGTCCAGGAAATGAAGGCTCCATCCTGCAATGTAAGAAAACCATCCCAGAGACCCCACAGAACACAGATCTATGCTCCTCTTCAATAACACAGTCTTCCAATGTGGCAAGACATGTTTACTGACACACACAAACACCTTTAGTTTCCTAGCAATAAAAAGACAAAAATAGGTAAACTTAGACTTGTTAAGCAATTAATGTTTCAGTATTTTATTTTATTTGGAAATGATTTAGACAGCCAATGAAGTTTCATCATTTAATTTAACTTAGCAAAATTCTAAGGGTGGAGGTTACCAAAGAGATTTGGGAAACTAAACATTTTGTAAAGCAATCATTGCAAAAAAGTTCACGTAAAAACTCTTATTTCACTCACTTCTACTTAATTCATTTGTTCTTAACAATCATACTTAAATTACTCATGAAAATTTCATGAGATATTAAAGCACTTAGCTATCATCTTAAGATTTTCTTTGTTTTTTGTTTGGTTTTTTGCTGACAAATTTTATAACAAAAATAACATGAATTTATTTGACTTTTAGTGGAATACAAATACTATACTTAATGGGGGTAACTCTAAAAATACATCTGTATTAATTAAACCGGCAAACTTAACTGAAAATACCCTACATCACAAAATCTTGAAAAACATTTGCGTTAGTTTCTCAATTCTTGAGATTTAGAAATGCCTAATTATTTAAAAAGATTTTATTTATTTGACAGAGAGAGAGAGATCACAAGTAGGCAGAGAGGCAGGCAGAGAGAGAGGAGGAAGCATGCTCCCTGCTGAGCAGGGACCCTGATGTGGGGTTTGATTCCAGGACCCTGAGATCATGACCCGAGCCAAAGGCAGAGGCTTAAACCACTGAGCCACCCAGGCGCCCCAGAAATGCTTAATTTATAAATACTTCACGTTAAGCCAGTCATTAAATAGAACTATTTTACGACTTAATTTTGGCAGTGCCATCCAGGGGTAGGAAAATACCACATCTATATTGTACATACATAGACATACATAAACACACAAACAGATCTTATAGCTTTTAATTTTAAAAATTTAGCAAAGAATCATGGGGCATCTGGGTGGCTCAGTGGGTTAAGGCTTTGCCTTAGGCTCGGGTCATGATCTCAGGGTCCTGGAATCCAGCCCCACATCGGACTCCCTGCACAGCAGAGAGCCTGCTTCCCTGTCTTTCTCTGCCTGCCTCTCTGCCTACTTGTGATCTTTCTCTCTCTGTCAAATAAATAAATAAGATCTTTTTTAAAAAATCAGCAATGAATCAGATATAAAAACAGAAAGCTCACTAGTTTAGAAGTTAAGTTTACCCACTCAGGTGGCTAAAGCTTTTTATTATTCATATTAGTGAAGATGCCTGATTTATGCCTGATTTGTATTTGTCCTTGACAAGTGATCTTATGGAAACTGTGGAGGAGTTTGTTTTTTTAAAAGACCTCTTTTTCTTTACTTTCCTTTTCCTTTCCTTTCCTTTCCTTTCCTTTCCTTTCTTTTCTTTCCTTTTTTCCCCATTTAGGTGAATATGGGCATGATTTTATTGTATTGTATTTTCTGTGTGTGTGTGCGTGTGTATTTTCATAAACCTTAATTATATGGTGATCAAAAGGAGAAAGTAGCTATCATTAATTCATTTGGTCTTTAAGCCCCCTCTGTGTTTTTTTTTATTAACATATAATGTATTATTTGTTTCAGGGGTACATGTTTGTGATTCAAAGTCTTACACAATTCACAGCACTCACATAGCACATACCCTCCCCAATGTCCATCACCCAGCCACCCTATCCCACTCACACCCCTCCCTTCCAGCAACCCTCAGTTTGTTTCCTGAGATTAAGAGTCTCTTATGCTTTATCTTCCTCTCTGGTTTCATCTTGTTTCATTTTTCCCTCTGTTCCCCTATGATCTTCTGTCTTGTTTCTCTAATTCTTCATATCAGTGAGATTATGATAATTGTCCTTCTCTGAGTGACTTATTTCACTTAGCATAAGACCCTCTAATTCCATCCACATTGTTGCAAATGGCAGGATTTGGGGTTCTTTTTATCACTGCATAATATTCCATTGTATATATACCACATCTTCTTTATTCATTTATCTGTTGATGGACATCTAGGTTCTTTCCACACTTTGGCTATTGTGGACATTGCTGCTATAAACATTTGGTGCACGTGCCCCTTTGGATCACTACATTTGAACCTTTAGGATAAATACCCAGTACTGCGACTGCTGGTTCACACAGTAGCTCTATTTTCAACTTTTTGAGGAACCTCCATACTGTTTTCCAGAGTGGCTGCACCAGCTTGCATTCCCACCAAAAGTAAAGGAGGGTTCCCCTTTCTCCACATCCTCGCCAACATCTGTCCTTACCTGACTTGTTAATTTTAGCCATTCTGACTGGTGTGAGGTGGTATTTCACTGTGGTTTTCATTTGGATTTCCCTGGTGCCAGGTGATGTTGAGCACTTTTTCATGTGTCTGTTGGCCATTTGGATGTCTTCTTTGCGAAATGTCTGTTCATGTCTTCTGCCATTTCTTGATTGGATTATTTGTTCTTTGGGTGTTGAGTTTGATAAGTTCTTTTTACATTTCTGGATACTAGTCCCTTATCTGGTATGTCATTTGCAAATATCTTCTCCCATTCTGTTGGTAGCCTTTTGGTTTTCTTGACTCTTTCCTTTGTGCAAAAGCTTTTGATCTTGAGGAAGCCCCAATAGTTCATTTTTACCCTTGCTTCCCTTGCCTTTGGCAGTGTTTCTAGGAAGAAGTTGATGTGGCTGAGGTCGAAGAGGTTGCTGCCTGTGTTCTCCTAAAGGATTCTTTTTTTTTTTTAAGATTATTTATTTATTTATTTCACAGAGGGAGAGAAATCACAAGGAGGCAGAGAGGCAGGCAGACAGAGAGAGGGGGAAGCAGACTCCCCGCTGAGCAGGGAGCCCGATGCGGGCCTTGATCCCAGGACCCTGAGATCATGACCTGAGCCGAAAGCAGAGGCTTTAACCCACTGAGCCACCCAGGCACCCTCTCCTAAAGGATTCTGATGGATTCCTGTCTCACATTGAGGTCTTTCATCCATTTGGAATCTATTTCTGTGTGTGGTGTAAGGAAATGGTCCAGTTTCATTCTTCTGCATGTGGCTGTCCAGTTTTCCCAACACCATTGTTGAAGAGACTCTCTTTTTCCACTGGATGTTCTTTCCTGCTTTGTCAAAGATTAGTTGACCATGGAGTTGAGATTCTATTTCTGGGCTATCTATTCTGTTCCATTGATCTGTGTATCTGATTTTTGTGTCAGTACCATACTGTTTTATTGATTACAACTTTGTAATAGAGATTGAAGTCTGGAATTGCGATACCACCAGCTTTGGTTTTCTTTTTCAACATTCCTCTGGTTATTCAGGGTCTTTTCTGTTTCTATATAAATTTTAGGATTATTTGTTCCATTTCTTTGAAAAAAGTTGATGGTATTTTGATAGGGATTGCATTAAATGTGTGGATTGCTCTAGGTAGCACAGACATTTTCACAATATTTGTTCTTCCAATCCATGAGCATGGAATGTTTTTCCATTTCTTTGTGTCTTCCTCAATTTCTTTCATGAGTACTTTATAATTTTCTGAGTACAGATTCTTAGCCTCTTTGGTTAGGTTTATTCTGAGGTATTTTATAGTTTTGGGTGCAATTGTAAATGGAATCAACTCCTTAAATTCTCTTTCTTCTGTCTTGTTGGTGTATAGAAATGCAACTGATTTCTGTGCATTGATTTTATATCCTGACACTACTGAATTCCTGTATGAGTTCTAGAAATTTTGGAGTGGAGTCTTTTGGGTTTTCGACATAAAGTGTCATATCATCTGCAAAGAGTGAGAGTGTGACTTCTTTGTTGATTCAGATGCCTTTTATTTCTTTTTGTTGTCTGATTGCTGAGGCTAGGACTTTTAGCACTGTGTCGAATAGCAGTGGTGATAGTGGACAGCCCTGCCATGTTCCTGACTTTAGGGGAAAAGTTCTCAGTTTTTCCCCATTGAGAAAGATAATCACTGTGGGTTTTCATAGGTGGCTTTTATGATATTGTGGTATGTACCCTCTCTGCCTACACTATGTAGAGTTTGGATCAAGAAAGGATGCTGTACTTTATCAAATGCTTCTTCAGCATCTCTTGAGAGGATCATATGGTTCTTATTCTTTCTTTTATTAGTGTATTGTATCACGTTGGTTGATTTGCAGATGTTGAAGCAACCTGGCATCCCAGGAATAAATCCCACTTGGTCGTGGTGAATAATCCTTTTAATGTACTGTTGGACCCTATTGGCTAATATTTTGGTGAGAATTTCTGCATCTCTGCTCATCAGGGATATTGGTCTGTAATTCTCCTTTTTGATGGGGTCTTTGTCTGGTTTTGAGATCAAGGTAATGCTGGCCTCCTAAAATGAGTTTGGAAGTTTTCCTTCCATTTCTATTTTTTGGAACAGTTTCAGGAGAATAGGTATTCATTCTTCTTCAGATGTTTGAAAGAATTCCCCTGGAAAGCCTTCTAGCCCTAGGCTCTTGTTTTGGGGAGACTTTTGATGAGTGCTTCAATCTCCTTATTGGTTATGGTCTGTTTAGGTTTCTGTTTCTTCCTGGTTCAGTTTTGGTAGTTTATATGTCACTAGGAATGCATCCATTTCATCCAGATTGTCAAATTTGCTGGTGTAGAGTTGCTCCTAATATGTTCTTATAATTGTTTGTATTTCTTTGGTGTCAGTTGTGATCTCTCCTCTTTGATTCATGATTTTATTAACTTAGGTTCTCTCTCTTTCCTTTTTGATAAGTCTGTCCAGGGGTATATCAGTCTTCTTATTAATTCTTTCAAAGAACTAGCTCCTTGTTTTGTTGATCTATTCTACTGTTCTTTTTGCTTCTCTTTCATTGATTTCTGCTCTGATCTTTATTATTTCTCTTCTGCTTCTGGGTTTAGGCTTTATTTGCTGTTCTTTCTCTAGCTCCTTTAGGTGTAGGGTTCAGTTGTGTATTTGAGACCTCTCTTGTTTCTTGAGAAAGGCTTGTATTGCTATATACTTTCCTCTCAGGGCCACCTTTGCTGCATCCCAAAGATTTTGAACAGTTGTATGTTCATTTTCATTTGTTTCCATGAATTTCTAAAAATTCTTCTTTAATTTCCTGGTTGACCCATTCATTCTTTAATAGAATACTCTTTAGTTTCCATGTATTGGAGTTCTTTCCAACTTTCCTCTTGTGATTGAGTTCTAGTTTCAAAGCATTGTGGTCTGAGAATATGCAGGGAATGATCCCAATCTTGTGGTACCGGTTGAGACCTGATATGTAACCCAGGGTCTGATCTATTCGGAGAATGTTCCATGTGTACTAGAGAAGAATGCATATTCCGTTGCTTTGGAATGGAATGTTCTGAATATATCTGTGATGGTCATCTGGTCCCGTGTGTCATTTAAAGCCTTTATTTCCTTGTTGATCTCTTGCTTAGACAATCTGTCCATTTCAGGGAGGGGTTATTAAAGTCCCCTACTATTATTGTATTATTGTTGATGTGTTTCTTTGATTTTGTTATTAATTGGTTTATATAATTGGTTGCTCCCGTGTTAGGGGCATAGATAGGTAAATTGTTAGATCTTCTTGTTGGACAGATCCTTTACGTATGACATAGTGTCCTTCCTCATCTCTTATTATAATCTTTGGCTTAAAATCTAATTTGTCTAATATAAAGATTGCCACCTCAGCTTTCTTTTGATGTCCATTAGCATGGTAAATTGTTTTCCACCCCCTTGTTTTAAATCTGGAGGTGTCTTTGGGTCAAAAATGAGTCTCTTGCACATAGCATATCAATGGGTCTTGTTTTTTTAATCCCTTCTGATACCCTTTGTCTTTTGATTGGGGCATTTACCCCATTGATGTTCAGGGCAACTCTTGAAAGATACGAAGTTAGTGCCATCATATTGCCTGTAAGGTATATTGTACAGTGCCTGTACTGTATATTGTCTCAGTTCCTTTCTGGTCTATGTTACTTGTAGGCTGTCTCTCTCTGCTTAGAGGACCCCTTTCAATATTTCCTGTAGGGCTGGTGTGGTGTTTGTAAATTCTTTAGTTTTTGTTTGTCCTGGAAGCTTTTTATCTCTCCTTCTATTTTCAGTGACAGCCTAGCTGGATATAGTGTTTTGGCTGCCTTTTTTTCTTGTTTAGTGCTCTGAATATATCATGCTAGTTGTTTCTGGCCTGCCAGGTCTCTGTGGATAGGTCTGCTGCCAACCTAATATCTCTCCCATTGTCGGTTACAGACCTCTTATCCCAAATTGCTTTCAGGATCTTCTCTTTGTCTCTGAGACTTCTAAGTTTTACTATGAGATGACAGGGTGTTGACCTATTTTTATTGATTTTGGATCTCATATTTTTATTGATTTTGGATTTTGATGCCTGTTTCCTTTCCCAAAGTGGGGAAGTTCTCTGCTATTATTTGCTCCAATATACTTTCTGCCCCCTCTTTCTTTCTTCTTCCTCTGGGATTCCAATTATTCTAAATATTGTTTCTTCTTATGGTATCACTTATCTCTCGAAATCCCCCCTCATGATCCAGAGTTGTTTATCTCTCTTTATCTTAGCTTCTTTATTCTCCATTATTTGGTCTTCTAGATCACCAATTCTCTCTTCTGCCTCATTTATCCTAGCAGTAAGAGACTCCATTTTTTATTGTACCTATTAATAGCTTTTTTTTTAATTTCAACTTGGTTAGATTTTAGTTCTTTTATTTCTCCAGAAAGGGATTCTCTAGTATCTTCTATGCTTTTTTCAAGTTCAGCTACCATCTTTATAATTGTCACTCTGAACTCTAGTTCTGACTTCTTACTAATATCTGTTTTGATGAGGTTCCTAGCAATTGGTACTGCCTATTGTTCTTTTTTTTTTTTGAAGTTTTTCCACCTTGTCATTTTGTCCAGATATGAATAGATGAATGAGAGGATAAAATGCTCAAAGTGTAACAATGACCCCAGAAAAATATACACCAACCAAATCAGAAGAGACCTGAAACCAGGGGGAAAAGAAAGGAAATAAATACATATATATGATCAGGCTGGTGAATAGAACAGAGCCACACACTTGATTTGGGGTGTATTTTGGTCTGTTAGAAGAACCTGCTTCCAAAAATTTTAAAGAAAGAAAACTTAATTAGATACAAAAATAAGAGTAAACATGATGAAGGGATGGAATATGACTTTAAAGATGAAAATTAAAAAAGATTTTTAAAAAGGAATTGATAATAAGTTGGCTGAAAAAAGAAAGAAAAAAACTTTTTTTAAAAAGAAGATATTGGGATCAGGCTGTGGAGATTAGAACAAAGGTATATGCTAGATTTAGGGTATATTTTGGTCTGTTAGAAGAAGCTCCCTCCCAAAATTTTAAAGAAAGAAAAAGTTATATGTAAACAAAAAATAAAGTTAAATACAATGAAGGATAGAATATGACTATAAAAATGAGAATTAGGGGCACTTGGGTGGCTCACTTGGTTAAGCGACTGCCTTCAACTCAGGTCATGATCCCGGAGTCCTGGGATTGAGTCCCAAATCAGGCTTCCAGCTCCATGGGGAGTCTGCTTCCTCCTCTGACCTTCTCCTCTCTCATGTTCTCTCTCACTCTCTCTCTCTTTCAAGTAAATAAATAAAACCTTTAAAGAAAAATGAAAAAAAATAAAAATGAGAATTAAAAAATATTTTTAAAAAGGTATTGATAAGATGGTTAAAATAGGAAAGAGGAAAAAATTTTTAAAAGTAGAAAAAAAAATAAAGAAAATTTTTAAAATTTAACTTTGAAAGACTAAAGAATCATGGGGAAAAAAGCCATGAACTCTCTGTGCTGTATTCCCATAGCTCTGGAATTTTGCAGTTCTCATTTATCACTGAACTTGGTCTTGGCTGGATGTTCTTGCTGATCTTCTGGGGAAGGGGCCTGTTGTAGTGATTCTCAAATATCTTTGCCCAAGGTGGAATTGCACCACCCTTGCCAGGGCCAGGTTAAATAATCTGCTCGGGTTTGCTCTCAGTAGCTTTTGTTCCCTGACCACATTCTGTACAGCTTTGGAGGACAAGAAATAAAATGGTAGCCTCCCAATCTCTGGCCCTGGGGGAGCTGAGAGCTCAGGGCCCCCCTCTTCAGTGTGCCCTCAGAGAAAAGCAGTCAATCCCTCCTTTCTCCCTGGTCTCTGGCTGCACTCCATGCTCACCTGGCCTGTAACTGAGCATTTCTTTCTCTGACACATAGCCCCACTTGGAGTCTCCAAACCAGCAGATTCCTGCAGCGTGCTCCTGTGCCACTTCTCCCAGTGGAGGAAGGGGATCCCCACTTGTGGGGTCCCTGCTTAAAGAGTGGTGGCCCGACTTTGCCTCAGATCATGGTTTATGGCAACCCTGAGCTGAGCCCACTCCTCAGCTCCATCTTTGCAGCCAGCTTCCCTGCTCTGATACCTGGGAGCTGTGCCACACTCAGGCACCCCCAGTCTTTTGTGACCCTGAAGTCCTGAGACCACACTCTCCCAGCTAAGGCTCCACCCCCCTCCAGAGCAACATCCCTCCACAGAGCAGACTTTTAAAAGTTCTGATCTTGTGCCCAGCTGCTTAGTCACTTGCTGGGAGTCGGATGTTAGAGGCTCTCTCCCCTTGCAGTCTATCTTCCTGTATATTGCCTTGGATTCTCTTCACATGTCCTCCCTTCCAGAACGTGGTCTCTTTTCTGTTCATAGAATTGCTGTTATTCTTTCCTATGATCACCTGTTGAGTTTGTAGGTGTTCAGAATGGTTTGATAACTATCTAGCTGAATTCCTGGGTCCAAATAAAATTTAGGTCTCCTACTCTTCCACTGTCTTGCTCCTCCCAACACTGGGCATTATTTTAGATACCTCCTGGGATGTTTACATTTCAATGATATAGTAAGATTTACCTCTTCAAGGGACAAAGAAAGAATGGAAGTTCCTCCAAGAAGGACTTTGGTTTCCTAAGGCCAATAATTCACAAGCCTTTTGAGATAAATAGGGAAGTTTTAAGATCGGTAAAAAGAAATAGATGGACCTTGGATTGCTTCCTATGTTTTTTGTTTTGTTTTGTTTCGTTTTTGGTTTGGGTTTTGTTTTTTTGTTTTTTGTTTTTTTTTTTTTTTGGTTTTGCAAAGACTTATGAGAACAGTTGCTCTCACTTTTCCCCCCCAAAGAATTGCAGCCTAAATGATATCAAAGGGCTGATCTACTCATCCAGACACATCATCTCCATTTTCTTCTCTCACTGTGGGCACATACTTTCCTTTCAGCTTTGGCAAAAGACCTTACAAAATCCTATCTAGCTATGAATATCAGCTTCCAACTTCTAAACAATTTTTAACAACTTTAACATAACTGCTACCCCTTCCCCCCCCAAAAAGAAATTCTTTTAAATGTCTTGTCAGTATTTAGCTGGGACAAACAATAAATATTTGGGCTATATGGAACAACTTCATGCATTAAGAGATGTCTTCAAAGAGGACGCAAAGGATCCTACCTTCTCAAGATCCAGAGTCACTCTAAAAGATAATCAAAAGAACCAAGAGCCTGTAGGTCTCAGACAAAGAAAAAGCCAAGCCAAGTTCTTAATACACAGAACAAGCTTAGTAGGATTGTGCGTTTTTTGTTTTTTGTACCTACATGTTCTGGAACAGCAGTTTTGAAATATAAAATAAGCAACTGTGCTGCAAGGTGGCATGCTTAATTCTTTCAATTTTAAGAAGGAGGAATTTACATTATGGAGTTTTAACTTTTGTTCTAATTTCTGTTCTCTCGTCTTGTAAAAAGGAGTCCCCAAGGCTAGCCATTATAATTCTTTGTATCCACTTTTTAATTTAGTCTTTTCCACAGGTGCCAACAAGGCAATAGTTTAGAAGAGAGCTCTCCAAAATTGTTCAAATATAGAAGGTTTCAGTTCAAAAAATCCATCCTCTGGCCATCAACAAGTGGGACCTATTAATCTCAACAGCGACTCCAACTAATAAGCTTTTTTATGGCTTGACCAGAGATGCAAAAAGCATTCCAGAAGAGAATGTAAAATACACAGCCCTCACAAGATCCAGCAAAGTTCACTCCCAAAGTTTGTCTAGGAAAGCAAAAGCCTTTGTTGCACAGACAGTAAGGATGGTGTAATGAAAACAGTGTCCCTGGTTTCCCACAAGAATGTGAGATACCTCCAGTCACAAACCTGCTAATCTGAGACACCAGGCAGGTGCTACCGAAATGAGACTTTCCCAGCACTAACAAAGAAACTAAGGGGGAAGCTACAAAACCTTCCTATGGATTGGGGCCCTTATGGCAAGCTCCCCTGAGAGCTGGCATGGCTGGAGGAAGAGAGTACCACTTGTGACTTTGTGCCACAGAATCACTTGTGACTTTGTTCCACAGAACCTCCAGAATTCCAGATTCTTCCCCCGGCCACCATGGTGCACCAGTAGGTATACCTTCCCAATGGTGGAGAGCAGAGAGAATATTCTCAGTAGTCACCAAGCCATGCTCTCAGGATGTAGAATGAGATGGAAGGAAAAGCCTCATCCAGTTTTTACACAGGGAACTCACAGCAAAGTTTGTTTCAACAGATGCTGGTCTGGTGACCATGAACTCTCCAGTCCGTGAGGCCAGCTTGAACAGAAGGCTTGTAGAGCCTTTGCCTGCATTCTGCCCTCTGCTTTTTCCTCCTTATGACAAACTGTGCAAAAGACAGAGACAAAGAATAACAGTGACCATAATTGGGAAGAAAAGGATAAGAACAAAAACAAAAACAAAAACAAAAAAACAAGAGTACTCATCACCAGCTTTTTTCTTTCTTTAACCACAGTGGCTACAACCAAGCAATCATTTCCACAAATATTTTATCCTGTTAAACTAAATTTAGGGGGGGTGGAGGATTCTCATCATGCTCACTTCCAACAGAGACCTTGCAGGCAGAGATCTGGGAAACCCTCATGGTAAGAATTCTTACCTTCTTCTGGAGCTTGTCAACTGTATCAGGACCTCTCAGCTATACCAGCCTCGGATCGAGCAATATTCTGACAAGGAAGTAAATCCTGCCAATTCTGCCAACTGTCAGGGAGGGAAAGTTTTTCCTCTATCCTTCTAGATTCTTCTGGCAGTCTAATCAAATTGCCATGAGAGAGTTTAATAGGAGAAAAATAAATTTAACTACATATGTAGAGGGATCCCATAAGAATATGAGACCCACAGGCAGTCAGGCAGATGAGGCTTATGTGGTACCTGAGCTAAGGAGAAGAGGGTAGGGGTTGGGGACTTCAAAGGAGAGGAAGATATTTCACAGGAAGATGGGAAGAGCAGATGTTCGTCATGCCATGCAGACAAATCTTTCTGATATAAAACAAAGTTATCCTTGGTGATAGCTCTCTTTTGTTGCAGCCACCCCCCATTTAATGTTTCTGGGCAGTTTAAGGGGAGGTAAAAAGAAAAACTTCTTGAATTTTTGTTTCTTAAAAATAATCAGCCTAAAATAATCCTCATACCAAAGAGACATATTTTGGGGTGACAAATTTTGCTTCCCTACAATTCATACATGCATTTATTACAAATATATCAGGTTTCTCCACATTTCTGTAAGTTACTAAGGTTGGCTCCTGTTCCATTTTCAAGAAAGGGGAATGAGTGATCTCTGACTGATCTATTTATTTTCATTCAACTGATATCTATTGAACACGTAGTCGTACATGCCCAGTGCTGTTAGTGACAGAAATTGTGATCAGGAAAAAGACAGATCACAGGCCCTGTGTAAGAGAATTTATATTTTAGGAAGAGAGACACACAAGTAAGTTGTAGTAAATGCTGTGAAAGAAACCAAGAAGCTGGACCAGGAAAGAACCACTTTGGACAAGGTGGTGAGAGAGGCCTACCCCTGGTGAATGGTCTACCCTTGTGACACCACAAGGGGCCCAGCTTTTAGCCTACAATTGCGAGTGCAGCCCAGGAACCAGCTCCTCCTCCTTCAGCAGATCTGTATTGTTCAGGGGGGGCCTGCTGCACAAATTTGGCCTTTGTGTCAGAGTCTGCACCACTGCCAATAATTCACCAACAACCCCTCTGCACCCAATGGCCAATATCCTTTCCCCAAGCTGGCCTTTGGCTCCCCTGCCCGTCTGCCACCCCTTATTCAGGCTACTGCACTAGCGCTCAGCGGGGCTTGCTGGCACATGAGGGTTTTTCTGTATGTGCACAGACCTGTAAAAACCCAGCATCAAGAAGAACCACCATCTGCAGCAATAGTCAAATAGAGTCTCTCGTATTTTCCCTCAGTTCTGTTTTATTTCTGGAGAAGTGACATCAGTAAAAACCTTATCTTTTGCTAAAATGAAATTAAACCCACTTGAAATCAGACATTACATATGAACCCTAAGTGCTACAGAAATTGATACCCACTAGCTAGTTTCTAGGAAGGTCTGAGACTCTATTTGCAGAGATAAAAATTCACAGGCAGCTTTTATTAAAACCCAGCCCAAACTCTCCTTTTTAGGGCGAGGCGGACTCACTGCCTCCCACAGCATCCCTTCACCCCCCTCCCACCCCAGACCACCTTGTGTCTTCAGCGGGTCTCCATAAAGGTGTCAAGCCCTACTATGCACACGCTGTGCCATACCGCCCCTTGCCTCACACCCTGTGGGAACTATAGCGTGAACATGGATGAGAGCTCCAAGGGTTTCAAATAGTATCATCCTTTGTTCTTGATGATCAAAGCAGGGGAGAGGCAGGACGAGGCTTTCACAACCCCATGGGTAGGGAGTAAAGTTCTTTGGCAGCATCAGCTGCCTGATGGGGGAGAGAGGGGGTAGTAACCAGGGACATGCAATTGGAGCTAAGGTTACAGCACCCCTTGGGGTCCTAAGTTCAGAGAGAGGCGTGTGATCCCAGCCGGGCCAGGTGCACCCGGTGCCAACAAGTCGGCCATAGCCTCTGCTTGCCTCCGTGACAGCTCTTTTTATTACCTGGAGGCCTCCGGGGCTCTGGTCCTTTCTCAGGTGGTTTGTTGTGATATTTGAATGACAGAATGCACGCATAGCATTTAGCATTAAGAGTAAGTGCCCAGCAAATGTTAGCGGTTTCGGTTTTTGCTTTGTTTTGTTTTACCGTTGTTACGATTATTTACAAGTGCTTGCTATGTGCCCAAAACTGTGGTAGGTACTCCCTTAACTTTTACAAAAGTGTGGGCAATTTTAATGTTCATAACAGACGTCTGAGGTAGATATTGTGTCGTTTGGGCCCAGGAAAGTCGAGTGGTTTGCCCACAGCTATGGTCAGTAGTAAAGCTGAGATGTAAATCTACGCCGCCTGAACTCTAAATTTCCAATTCCATACTCTTTCCTGCCTCGCGTGCTCATGAATCCTGACATTACAAGGTCAGGCTCGACCCCTGCAGTGAGTGTCCAGCACCTGCTGAACAGACTCCGCGGTCCTCTGTGTGTCCTTCAGTTGAGGAAACGCATCTTGGTTCCCTCTCCCGTCACACGACAGCTCACGGGCTGAGTCTTGACCATGGCAGTCCCTCTGGAGTCCCCTCCATTGTCACGGCCATGTCCCGGAACCTGAACACGGGAATGAGTGTGCGAATGTCTGAGTGCAGGGAAGTCCGAATTGTGTGGCTCACTCTGGAACATAATGACAAGTTTAGTTTGGGGCATGTGAAAGGGAGAGATTTGGGGTTTTTTCCCTCTCTTCAAGGTAGGTGAGAGTTGGGCATGATTCAAAGCAGAAGAGAAGCAATAACTTGGGGAAAAAAGGTTCATTACTGAAGAAATAGGGGATGACATTGCTGCTACTAAAATTTTAATCAATCTAGTTTTCACTTCAAGACTGTTTCCTCAGGGAGAGTCCCTGAACTCCTAAATGAGGTTAGCACCCTGTTAAATGCTTCTGTAGCACCCTTTGCTTTTCTTAACTTTCTTTTGATGATACATCACATTTGAAATCATTTGTTCTGTATCTACCTCATATAACAAGTTCTGCAAGGGCAAGAATGTCATGTTGTTCATGTTCAATTCCCAGCAGTCGACACAGTGCTTGGCACAGAGTAGATGTTCAATAAATATTCATGAACAGCAAGATTAATAGTCTTTCTCTGCCTGAAGAGTGACCGTGCTTCTGTTTGCCAATACCAATAAGAGAGAAGGAAATTTCATTTCTTTATAAAAGAATCTAAGACACCATAATACTCTGAGGGAAGCAAAACACATCGAATTAGTTTTAGTTCATGTGTAATTTCTTTTTTGATATCACCGGCTGACTCACCTGTTAGATCAGGAGAAGGATCACCCTGATCACTGTCCTGCTTCAAAGCTTCCCCACCTTTAGGTCTTTCCGGTGAAGTTCTCCCCAGTGTGCTCTCCCAGCCTTCTCTTCTTCCACTCCCCCAGATACCCCTCTTGCTGATCCCACTTTCTGGAATCCTCTTCTGTACTTTCTGTGTCTGTGCTCCCTTTAAAGTTAAACTAAAACCATCTCCATGTCCCAAACACAGGACGGCCTGTTCTCGTGCGTGCCCACTCCACAGCACTCCACGCTTGCGTCTGGAAGTCGAGAACTCTGAAACTGTGCACGAGGAGGTTCCTGAGGCCCTTAATTGTGTCTTGCTCATTTTTACACCTCCAGTTTGTAGCACACTCCTGCCTGACAGCACATCTTCTAATGAGTAAATACACAAGCAAACCTCAGGTCCCCCTTAGCTGTTCTCTTTCGCTCACACCCTGTATCCCGTCCATCAGCGGGTCCACCTCTGTCTGTCTTGAAACCACATCCCGAATCCGGCCCCTTCTCGCCACCTGCCTCACCTGTCACTCCATCAGCTCCTGTCCAGGCGACCGCAGTAGCCTCCTGACTGGGGTCTTGCTTCTGCCTGCAATCAGTTCTGCACACAGTAGCCACGTTGGCCTTTTAAAATATTCTCCTCCATGATATCATCCAGTGGCCTCCAAACTACTTAGAATAAAATTCAAAAGCCTTGGGGCACCTGGGTGATTCAGTGGGTTAAGCCTCAGCCTTCAGCTCCGGTCATGATCTCAGGGTCCTGGGATCGAGGCCCACATCGGGCTCTCTGCTCAGCAGGGAGCCAGCTTCCTCCTCTCTCTCTGCCTGCCTCTCTGCCAACTTGTGATCTCTCTCTCTCTCTCTCTCTGTCAAATAAATAAATAAAATATTTTTTAAAATTTCAAGAGCCTTCCTAAAGCCTTGTTCATCTCACCCTTGCCCTCTTCTGTTTCCCGATCTGATTTAACATTCCTTCAACACATCGAGCCCTCCCTTTGCATGTGTTCCTTCTTCACCCACCTGACTTGCTGCTCGGCACTCAAGTCCCCAGTCAGTGTCAGCTCATCATCAAGGCCTCCCTCACTGCCTTATTTAAGCAGCAGCCCGCATTTCTCTCCACTTCCCCCCCCTACCTTATTTTCTTGTGTGGTACTGACCCACATCAGACTTATTATTAATGATTTGTACATTAATTTTCTGTCTCTTTCACTGTGATAGAAGGCACATGAATTTCACAGGTGTATTTTCAGTGCACAGACCCATATAAGATAAGTAGTAGGTGCTCAATGAATGAATGTTGAATGAAAAAAAAAGTTTCCCCAGGCATCTGCACAAAATGGCAAGAAAGGCAGGTCTGGTGCCACATGACCTCCAGGAACCCATCATGGCCCATCATTGCCAAGCATTTACTGCTGGGCTGGAAGGTGGCGGTGGTGCACTGTGAGGGCAGTGAATGTTTCTGGCAGTTCCTACAGAAACAAGTTAAAGTACCTGGCCTCCCTCAGTAAGTGCATGAACGCCAACTGGTCCTGTGGCCCTACCACATCTTTGGGTGAACAGTAGAGACATGCTGCCCACCAGACTGAGTCCGGGCTGCCCTGTCCACCTCAGGTTGTTGGATAGGACCCCACCACCCTCTGACATGAAAAAAGCAGTTGGTGGTTCCTGCTGCCCTCAAGGCCTTGTGTCTCCTCCTTGGTGAAAGTTTGTGCATCTGGGATGCCTGGCTCACAGTGTTGGTTGAAAGAGCTGACAGCCATCCGGGAGGGGAAGAGGAAGAAGAAAGACAAGATCCATTACAACAGGTCATGAGGTTACAGAAAAAAAACAAAAAGAACATAGAGAAGGAATTTGACAAATATACAGAGATTCTCAATACCCAAGGATTCCCAGTGTGAACACATTAAAGATTGTTTATTCCTCATGCTTGGCCTGACCTGCCCTTCCTCCATCACCACCCTGGGATGTAGGGGACCTGAGGGCTGCCATCCAGGTACCAGAGGACTGGGGCTTAGATGGCTGGGGACACGGAAAGGACTTAACTCACCACTATTTAAGAAAGGCCTTCCTTTATTATTTTTTTATTATATTATGTTAGTCACCATACAGTACATCATTAGTTTGGTGGTTTGTGGTTTTTCTTTTATTAACATATAATGTATTATTTGCCCCAAGGGTACAGGTCTGAATCATCAGTCTTACACAATTCACAACACTCACCATAGCACATACCCTCCCCAATGTCCATCACCCAGTCACCCTATCCGTCC
>LNAC01000058.1:3370955-3396825 GCA_002007465.1 Ailurus styani
CCCTCCAGCAACCCTCAGTTTGTTTCCTGAGATTAGGAGTCTCTTATGGTTCGTCTCCCTCTATGGTTTCATCTTGTTTCATGTTTTCCTCCCTCCCTCCCAAGACCATGCCTTTCAAAATCCTCATATCACTGAGATCATATGATAAATGTCTTTCTCTGAGTGACTTATTTCACTTAGCATAATACCCTCTAATTCCATCCACATCATTACAACTGGCAGGATTTCAGGTTTTTGATGGCTGCATACTATTCCATTGTATGTATATGTGTGTGTGTGTGTGTGTGTGTATACACACACACACACACACACACACACACATATACATACCCACCATATTTTCTTTATCCATTCATCTGTTGATGGGCATCTAGGTTCTTTCCACACTTTGGCTATTGTGGACATTGCTGCTATAAACATTTGGTGCACGTGCCCCTTTGGATCACTACATTTGAACCTTTAGGATAAATACCCAGTACTGCGACTGCTGGTTCACACAGTAGCTCTATTTTCAACTTTTTGAGGAACCTCCATACTGTTTTCCAGAGTGGCTGCACCAGCTTGCATTCCCACCAAAAGTAAAGGAGGGTTCCCCTTTCTCCACATCCTCGCCAACATCTGTCCTTACCTGACTTGTTAATTTTAGCCATTCTGACTGGTGTGAGGTGGTATTTCACTGTGGTTTTCATTTGGATTTCCCTGGTGCCAGGTGATGTTGAGCACTTTTTCATGTGTCTGTTGGCCATTTGGATGTCTTCTTTGCAGAAGTGTCTGTTCATGTCTTCTGCCATTTCTTGATTGGATTATTTGTTCTTTGGGTGTTGAGTTTGATAAGTTCTTTTTACATTTCTGGATACTAGCCCCTTATCTGGTATGTCATTTGCAAATATCTTCTCCCATTCTGTTGGTAGCCTTTTGGTTTTCTTGACTCTTTCCTTTGCTGTGCAAAAGCTTTTGATCTTGAGGAAGCCCCAATAGTTCATTTTTACCCTTGCTTCCCTTGCCTTTGGCAGTGTTTCTAGGAAGAAGTTGATGTGGCTGAGGTCGAAGAGGTTGCTGCCTGTGTTCTCCTCAAGGATTCTGATGGATTCCTGTCTCACATTGAGGTCTTTCATCCATTTGGAATCTATTTTTGTGTGTGGTGTAAGGAAATGGTCCAGTTTCATTCTTCTGCATGTGGCTGTCCAGTTTTCCCAACACCATTTGTTGAAGAGACTCTCTTTTTCCATTGGACATTCTTTCATGTTTTGTTGAAGATTGGTTGACCAGAGAGTTGAGGTTCCATTTCGGGGCTCTCTCTTCTGTTCCATTGATCTATGTGTCTATTTTTGTGTCAGTATATACTGTTTTGTTGATTATACCTTTGTAAGAGAACTTGAAGTCTGGAATTGTGATGACGCCAACATTGGTTTTCTTTTTCAACTTCCTCTTGCTATTCAGGGTCTTTCCTGGTTCCATATAAATTTTAGGATTATTTGTTCCATTTCGTTGAAAAAAGTTCATGGTATTTTGATACGAATTGCATTAAATGTGTAGATTGCTTTGGGTGGCATAGACATTTTCACAGTATTTGTTCTTCTAATCCATGAGCATGGAATGTTTTTCCATTTCTTTGTGTCTTCCTCAATTTCTTTCATGAGTACTTTATAGTTTTCTGAGTACAGATTGTTAGCCTCTTTGCTTAGGTTTATTCCTAGGTATCTTATGGTTTTGGGTGCAGTTGTAAATGGAATTGACTCCTTAATTTCTTCTTTTGTCTTCCTGTTGGTTTATAGAAATGCAACTGATTTCTGTGCATTGATTTCATATACTGACACTACCGAATTCCTGTATGAATTCCAGCATTTTGGAGTGGAGTCTTTTGGGTTTTCGACATAAAGTGTCATATCATCCGCAAAGAATGAGAGTGTGACTTCATTGTTGATTCAGATGCCTTTTATTTCTTTTTGTTGTCTGAAGGGTAGAACTTCTAGTACTGTGTTGAATAGCAGTGTTGGACAGCCCTGCTGTGTTCCTGACCTTAGGAGAAAAGCTCTCAGCTTTTCCCCATTGAGAATGATATTCGCTGTGGGTTTTCATAGATGGCTTTTATGATATTGAGGTATTACCCTCTATGACTACACTGTGAAGAGTTTGGATCAAGAAAGGATGCTGTACTTTATCAAATGCTTCTTCAGCATCTCTTGAGAGGATCATATGGTTCTTGTTCTTTCTTTTATTAATGTATTGTATCACACTGATTTGTGAATGTTGAACCAACCTTGCGGTCCAGGAATAAATCCCACTTGGTCGTGGTGAATAATCCTTTTAATGTACTGTTGGACCCTATTGGCTAGTATTTTGGTGAGAATTTCTGCATCTGTGCTCATCAGGGATATTGGTCTGTAATTCTCCTTTTTGATGGGGTCTTTGTCTGGTTTTGAGATCAAGGTAATGCTGGCCTCCTAAAATGAGTTTGGAAGTTTTCCTTCCATTTCTATTTTTTGGAACAGTTTCAGGAGAATAGGTATTCATTCTTCTTCAGATGTTTGAAAGAATTCCCCTGGAAAGCCTTCTAGCCCTAGGCTCTTGTTTTGGGGAGACTTTTGATGAGTGCTTCAATCTCCTTATTGGTTATGGTCTGTTTAGGTTTCTGTTTCTTCCTGGTTCAGTTTTGGTAGTTTATATGTCACTAGGAATGCATCCATTTCATCCAGATTGTCAAATTTGCTGGTGTAGAGTTGCTCCTAATATGTTCTTATAATTGTTTGTATTTCTTTGGTGTCAGTTGTGATCTCTCCTCTTTGATTCATGATTTTATTAACTTAGGTCCTCTCTCTTTCCTTTTTGATAAGTCTGTCCAGGGGTATATCAGTCTTCTTATTAATTCTTTCAAAGAACTAGCTCCTTGTTTTGTTGATCTATTCTACTGTTCTTTTTGCTTCTCTTTCATTGATTTCTGCTCTGATCTTTATTATTTCTCTTCTGCTTCTGGGTTTAGGCTTTATTTGCTGTTCTTTCTCTAGCTCCTTTAGGTGTAGGGTTCAGTTGTGTATTTGAGACCTCTCTTGTTTCTTGAGAAAGGCTTGTATTGCTATAAACTTTCCTCTCGGGGCCACCTTTGCTGCATCCCAAAGATTTTGAACAGTTGTATGTTCATTTTCATTTGTTTCCATGAATTTCTAAAAATTCTTCTTTAATTTCCTGGTTGACCCATTCATTCTTTAATAGAATGCTCTTTAGTTTCCATGTATTGGAGTTCTTTCCAACTTTCCTCCTGTGATTGAGTTCTAGTTTCAAAGCATTGTGGTCTGAGAATATGCAGGGAATGATCCCAATCTTGTGGTACCAGTTGAGACCTGATTTGTAACCCAGGGTCTGATCTATTCGGAGAATGTTCCATGTGTACTAGAGAAGAATATATATTCCGTTGCTTTGGAATGGAATGTTCTGAATATATCTGTGATGGTCATCTGGTCCCGTGTGTCATTTAAAGCCTTTATTTCCTTGTTGATCTCTTGCTTAGACAATCTGTCCATTTCAGGGAGGGGTTATTAAAGTCCCCTACTATTATTGTATTATTGTTGATGTGTTTCTTTGATTTTGTTATTAATTGGTTTATATAATTGGTTGCTCCCGTGTTAGGGGCATAGATAGGTAAATTGTTAGATCTTCTTGTTGGACAGATCCTTTACGTATGACATAGTGTCCTTCCTCATCTCTTATTATAATCTTTGGCTTAAAATCTAATTTGTCTGATATAAAGATTACCACCTCAGCTTTCTTTTGATGTCCATTAGCATGGTAAATAGTTTTCCACACCCTCACTTTAAATCTGGAGGTGTCTTTGGGTCAAAAATGAGTCTCTTGCAGATAGCATATCAATGGGTCTTGTTTTTTTAATCCCTTCTGATACAATGCGTCTTTTGATTGGGGGCATTTAGCCCATTGATGTTCAGGGCAACTCTTGAAAGATACGAAGTTAGTGCCATCATATTGCCTGTAAGGTGACTGTACTGTATATTGTCTCAGTTCCTTTCTGGTCTATGTTACTTGTAGGCTGTCTCTCTCTGCTTAGAGGACCCCTTTCAATATTTCCTGTAGGGCTGGTGTGGTGTTTGTAAATTCTTTAGTTTTTGTTTGTCCTGGAAGCTTTTTATCTCTCCTTCTATTTTCAGTGACAGCCTAGCTGGATATAGTATTCTTGGCTGCCTTTTTTTCTTGTTTAGTGCTCTGAATATATCATGCTAGTCATTTCTGGCCTGCCAGGTCTCTGTGGATAGGTCTGCTGCCAACCTAATATCTCTCCCATTGTCGGTTACAGACCTCTTGTCCCGACCTGCTTTTAGGATTTTCTTTTTCTCACTGAGACCTATAATTTTTACTATTAGATGATGGGGTGTGGACCTATTTTTATTGATTTTGAGGGTGATTCTCTGTGCCTCCTCTATTTTGGTGCTTGTTTCCTTCCCCAAAGTGGGAAAGTTCTCTGCTATAATTTGCTCCAATATACCTTCTGCCCCTCTCTCTTTCTTCTTCTTCTGGGATCCCAATTATTCTAATATTGTTTCATCTTATGGTATCACTTATCTCTTGAATTCTCCCCTTGTGGTCCAGTAGTTGTTTATCTTTTCCTCAGCTTCTTTATTCTCCATTATTTTGTCTTCTAGATCACTAATTCTCTCTTCTGCCTCACTTATCCTAACAGTAAGATACTCCATTTTTTATTGCACCTCATTAATAGCTTTTTTTATTTCAACTTGGTTAGATTTTCATTCTTTTATTTCTCCAGGAAGGGATTTTATTTCTCCAGAAAGGGATTCTCTAGTATCTTCTATGCTTTTTTTCGAGTCCAGGTAGCACCTTGATAATTGCCATTCTGAACTCTAGTTCTGACACCTTACTAATGTCTGTATTGATTCAATCCTAGCAATCAATACTTACTCTTGTTCCTTTTTTTGAGGTTTTTCCACTTTTTCATTTTTTCCAGATAAGAATAGGTGAGTGAGAGAATAAAATGCTAAAAGGATAACAACGACCCTAGAAAAAATATACACTAACTAAATCGGAAGAGACCCAAAACCAGGGGATGAAGAAAGGGGGGGGGAATACACACACACACACATACACACACACACACACACACACACAAATATATATGTGCATATATTTATGTATTTATTTATATGTATATATTAAATCAGGCTGGTGAATAGAACAGAACCACACACTTGATTTTGGATTTATTTTGGTTTGTTAGAAGAGACTGCTTCCCAAAATTTTAAAGAAAGAAAAACTTATATATATACAAAAATTAAGGTAAACATGATGAAGGGATGGAATATAACTGTAAAGATGAAAATTTAAAAAGATTCTAGAAAAGGAATTGATAAGGTAAGAAGTTGGTTGAAAATAGAAAGGGAAAAATAAAAAAGTTGAGGAAGGAATTTGACCAGGCTGGAAACTAGAACAAAGCCATGCACTAGATTTAGGGTATATTTTGATCTCTTAGAAGAAACTGTATCCCAAAATTTTTAGGAAAGAAAAACCTATATGTATACAAAAAATAAGGTTAAATAAAATGAAGGGATAGAATATGACTATAACAATGAAAACTTTAAAAGATTTTTTAAAAAGGTATTGATAAGATAAAATAGTTTTGAAATGTTAAACTAGGAAAGAGGTAAAATTAATAAAAAATAGAATAAGAAAATAATAAAATTTTAAAAATTTAACTTTGAAAGACCAAAGAATCATGGGGAAAAACCCATGAATTCTATGTGCTGTATTCCATAGTTCTAGAGTTCCACAGTTCTCATTGATTGGTGAACTTGGTCTTGGCTGGATGTTCTTGCTGATCTTCTCGGGGAGCAGCCTATTACCATGATTCTCAAGTGTCTTTGCCTGAGGTGGAGTTGCTCTGCCCTTTCTGGGGGCCAGGCTAAGTAATTTGCTCTGGTTTGCTTGGATCTTTTGTTCCCTGAATGATTTCCGTACAACTTTGGAGGATGGGAATGAAAATGCTGGCCTCCTAGTCTCCGGCCTGTAGGAGCCGAGAGCTTGGAGCCCCACTCCTCAGTGCACCCTCAGAGAAAAGCAGTCAGTCCCTCCCATCTCCTTGGTCTCCGGCTGCACTCCGAGCTCACCCAGCCTGTGACTGAGCGTTTCTATCTCTGGTGCACGGCCCCGTTTGGGGTCTCCAAACCCAGCAGATTGCTGCAGTTCACTCCCATGCTGCTCCTCCCAGAGGAGGAAGGTGAGTCTTCCTGGATCTCTCACTTGTGGGGTCCCTGCTTGGAGAGCTATGCACCGACTCTGCCTCTGATCACAGTTTAAGGTAACCCCAACCTGAGAGCCCACTACTCGGCTCCATCTCTGCAGCCGGCTTCCCCGCTCTGATACCTCGGGGCTCTGCCACACTCTGTCACCCTTGGTCTTTTTGTGTCCCCATGGGTCTTGTGACCACACTATCCCCGTGAGGCCTCCACCTCCCGCTTAGCCCCTGGAGTGACGTCCCTCAGTGGAGCAGACTTCTAAAAGTTACGATTTTGTGCTCTGCTGCTCTCTCACTTGCTGGGAGCCAGCCCCTCCCCCCGCAGTCTCTCTTTCTGTGGCTTTGGATTCACTTCTCCACAAGTCCTACCTTGCAGAAAGTGGTCACTTTTCTCTTCCTGGAATTGCTGCTCTTCTCTTCAATCTCCTGTTGAGTTTATAGGTGTTCAGAATGGTTTGATAACTATCTAGCTGAACTCCTGGGACCTGACAATAATTAGGTCCCCTCCTACTCTGCCATCTTGCTCCTCCCCCACATTATTAATTCTTGATGTAGTGTTCCATGATTCATTGTTTGTGTATAACACCCAGTGGTCCATGCAATCCATGCCCTTCTTAATACCTACCACCAGGCTCACCCATCGCTACCCCCGCAAAACCCTCAGTTTGTTTCTTGAAGTCCATAGTCCCTCATGGTTTGTCTCTCCCTCTGATTCCCCCCTTTCATTTTTCCCTTCCTTCTCCTAATGTCCTCCATGCTATTCCTTATGTTCCTCAAATAGGTGAAACTATATGGTAATTGACTTTCTCTGCTTGACTTATTTCACTTAGCATAATCTTCTCCAGTCCCATCCATGTTGATGCAAAAGTTGGGTATTCATCCTTTCTGATTGCTGAGTAATATTCCAATGTGTGTATGGACCGCATCTTCTTTATTCATTCATCTGTTGAAGCATCTCCGCTCTTTCCACAGTTTAGATATTGTGGACGTTGCAGGTATGAACATTGGGAAGCATGTCCCCTTTTCACTACATCTGTATTTTTGGGGTAAATACCTAGTAGTGCAATTGCTGGGTCATAGTGTAGCTATATTTTTTAACTTCTTGAGAAACCTCCATACTGTTTTCCAGAGTAGTTGTACCAACTTGCATTCCCACCAAGAGTGTAAGAGGTTCCCCTTTCTCCACATACTCTCCAACATTTGTTTCCTGCCTTGTTAATTTTTGCCATGCTAACTGGTGTAAGGTGGTATCTCCGTGTGGTTTTGATTTGAATTTCCCTGATGGCTAATGATGATGAGCATTTTTTCATGTGTCTGTTAGCCATTTGTATGTCATATTTGGAGAAGTGTCTGTTCCGTCGTCTGCCCATTTTTTGACCTGATATTTGTTTCTGGGTGTTGAGAAGTTCTTTATAGATCTTGGATATCAACCCTTTGCCTGTTAAAAAGTTACTTTACACATCTCTAAGATCTGTGAAGGCATAATTTGTCTATGACCTACTTTAGAAAATCAAGCGTAGGTACAAGCAGTTTCTTCAGTTTCAGTATTTGTGAAAGTGAGCTGGAAATCCGTCATTAGAGGAGATCCCTGTGTTGTCAGTGGGGCATGTGTTTGAACTTCTCACATGGTCATGTACTACACGCTACAGCTGTTACAATGTAGGACGGTTCCTATGGGGGGTGTGAGCCTGGTGTGGCACAAGGGTATTCACAGTCATGCGCAGGCCGGGAAGACCTACAGCCAGGAGGTTACAGGCATTGCCCTTACTGCTTCTCTGTATTTTGTGATCAGAAATCAGTAACTTCTTTTTAAAGGAAAAGAGGGGATAGCTAGAGCTGCTGGCTCTTGGGTCCCAGCATAGAGAGAGAGAGAGAGAGATGGATGAGAGGACAGTGTTTTGAGAAATAAAACTGGATACAGGAAAAAAATAATGATGGAATATGATTATGACCTCATTGGATGACCCCAGACACAGAGCTTTGCTTCCACTAATTCATTTTCTTTTTAAAGAGCCAGAATTACTCTTCACTCTAGGAAACAAACTGAGGGTTGCTGAAGGGGACATGGGGGGAGGATGGGGTAACTGAGCGATGGCCGTTAAGGAGGGTACGTGATGTGATGAGCACTGAGTGTTATACACAACTGATGAATTACTGACCTCTACAACTGGAACTATTGATGTATTATGTGTTGGCTAATTGAATTTCGATTAAAAAAGAAGAAGAGGGGCGCCTGGGTGGCTCAGTGGGTTAAGCCTCTGCCTTCGGCTCAGGTCATGATCTCAGGGTCCTGGGATCCAGCCCTGCCAAGCAGGGAGCCTGTTTCCACCTCTCTCTCTGCCTGCTTATCTGCCTACTTGTGATCTCTCTCTCTCAAATAAATAAAATCTTAAAAAAAAAAAAGAAGGAGGAGAAGAAGAAGAAGAAAGAGCCAGAATTGTTAAAAAGGGACTTTGTTCCCCAGCGACATTTTGATGGGGGATCTGGGGTACATCGCTTGTGGGGACTCAGTCTGGAGGTGGATTAATCTGATGCCTGAGTCTTGCCCATTAATGGCTTTTAGAAGCAGGTGAAGGGAGTGTGAAGATCTTGTTTGGGTACAACAGAAGCAAGGGTTTAGCTGGAGATCAAGAGTATCCTCCAAGTGGCTGGTTTCCATTTCTTCTGTCTTTGGCAAAGGGTGGTTATTATCGGTTTCCAACATTTTCCTCATGAAATAGGTGCCTTATGATTGATTATTCCCATCCCTATTTCCGCTGTCACTTCAGACAGGGCTGTACTTGTGTGATGAAGAACACAATTCTAGAAAAGCTTTAAGATTAAAGATGCTTTCAAAAGATTAGTGTAAAACCTGTTCGATTCAGATTCTGCTAACTCTGTGAACTCAGAATTCATTATCAGTTTCATTGGGCTCAGACTCACAGTCATGGTTAAGGAGGCAGGGAGGTTAGTGAGCAAACTAGTGGTGGGAACATTACTTGCAAAAGGTGTAACCACTGTAAAAAGCCTTTTTCGCATCAGGCTTAAAAACAGTTTATCAGCACTATTAATTTTTTCACATTTTAACAATTGAAGTATAGTTTACATACAGTAAAATTCACGCTCTTTAGTGTACAGTTCTACCCATTCTGAAAAATCCATAGTTATATAATCACTACCATAGTCAAGATAGAGAACAGTTCCATAATCTCCCCAAGTTTCTCATTCTCCATGTGGTCTTCCTACCTCCAGCCCCTGGAAACCACTCATTGGTTTTCTGCCCCTTTATTTGTATCTATTCGAGAATGTCACATAAAGGGGATCATATAGAATGTAACGTTGTGGATCTGACTTCTTTCACTTGGCACGAGTGCAGGTGAGATCGCTTGAGGGTAGATAAGTAGCTCGTCTTGTTCCGTGGCTGAGCACCCCCCCCCCCACGCCGTGTTCATCCATTCAGTAGCTGAGGTACATGTGGTGGTTTCCAGTTTCTGGTGAATCAGAGTAAAACCACTGTAGAAATCCACGTGCAGGTTTTTGTATGAACTTCAATCTTTCTTTCCCTTGTGTAGATAACCTCAGAGTGGGATGGTGGAGTTCTAGTCACTAAATATTTCACTTTTTAGGAAACTGCCAAACTGTTTTCCCAAGTAGCTGTTGCACGTCTCATTTCCAACAAAAACAAATGAGAGTTTCAGTGGTTCCACGTTCTGACCCGTTATTTTCAGGTTGCTGTTTCGGTTTGGTTTGAAATTTATTTTAGCCATATTAGTAGATGTGTAGTGGTATCTCATTATAGTTTTTTTTTATTTTTTAAAAGATTTCGTTTGTCAGAAAGAGAAAAAGGAAGAGTGCGTGAGCAGGGACAGCGGCAGGCAGGGGGAGAAGCAGGCTTCGCACTGAGCAGGGAGCCCAATGTGGGGCTCAGTCCCAGGACCTCAAGATCATGACCTGAGCCGAAGGCAGACACTTAACCGACTGAGCCACCCAGGTGTCCTTCATTGTAGTTTTAATTTGCATTTTGCTTTTTCTGTGCTCATTTGCTATTCAGACATCATCTTTGGTACCCTCTTTTGCCCATTTTTTAAAAATTGGATTTAACTGTTAATTTAACGGCTGACATGCATATAAAACATTCATATAGATTGTTTCATTTGATCACAGCTCTGGGAGAGAAGCAAGGCAGATACCCCTCCCCAAGTCTGTTTTCCATTTCCCTGAACTTTTGAGCCTAAACGGTGAAGTGACCTGCCCAAGTCCACCCCGAGTGCCAGAACTAGAGCTTGACGCCAGGCCTGCCATTGACCCCTGTTCCCCTGCTAGCTGCTGGCTACTCTTCCTGCAGACAGATAGGGCCCCTGTGTACTCAGCCGGACTGTGCTGTCACCTGCAGCTCCAGGTGGCTATGCCAGCCCAGGCAAAGTTATGGCAAGGTAACGTCTGTGCTCGCCAGCTGTGCCGTAGACATTTCCATCCCCTTCCTCTAGCAAAACTTCCCCATGCTTTGTGTCCCTTCCCTGGAGTCCAACTCCCAGCTACTATTACATAGAAAAAAAAAAATCTATTAAATCTTCCTTTCTTCTCTTCCCACCGCTGAATGGGGATTTTTGCATTTTAACAGGGGCTTTTAGAGCTACCTCTTCTTCGTGTAGTGGTTTTCAGATTGTTCTGTTAGGGCTTCAAGGTTCCTGAGAAATGACCTAAAGAAAGACCAGGGCAGGCGTGATGGTTACCAGAGGGCAGGTGGGTGGGCAGATGGATGGAACAGGTGATGGGGATTAAGGAGGGCAGAAGAGACCAGTGCAGGTGGGGGGGGGGTGAATGATGAGAGGCTTTGGATCCACCCCACCTGACCAAAGTCATTCGCTTTTGTTTTACAAATCGGGCTTTCATTTAAGATTTTATTTGAAAAGAAGGATGTGTTGCTTTCCAAAACATGCTTAAAATAACTGAACCAGCATATTTCTCATGTATCCTGTAATGCAGGTATTTTTACTCATTGAGACTGATCCTTGAGCATCCCCACATTGCCAGGTCAATCTGGGTCATCGAGATCTTACCCCGTTGAAAAATAGAGCTGAGTTTCATAATCTGTACTCCCTGACACGCTTCTGATGGGTTATACTAAGATAATAACCCCCTTTGGCCCCTGAAGTATACACGATTTACTTTTAGAATGTAAGTGAGGTCTGGAGCCGATGACCAAGAAAGAATTCTTAAGACATCTCTGGTACAAAAAGGTGATTTTATTAAAGCACAGGGACCGGACCGTGGGCAGGAAGCGTTGCCGCCCTGTGGTCCCGAGGAGTGGCTGATTCTATACTCGGGAGTTGGGGAGGTGAGGACAAAGGGGGCGTTCCGGAGGGCTGACATATGGTAAAGAAGACTTTCAGGATACTGGAGGCCTGGTTATTATCAAGCCAAGCTGTGTTTTGTTTTTTTCTCTAATGAGGTACCGGCATGAAGACGGTTGGGGGTCTTCTGGAAGTTAGGCTACTGTAAATCACCAGGACATCTGTAAACTGAGGGAGACTTCTGTCCTGCAGGACTGTGATCTCTCTTAGTTAACCATTTGTTCTTCCTGTAGGGCAGCTAGGAGTGCCTGAGGAATGTCACACATGGGGGGGGGTAGGGTGCCAGCTTCTGCTTTGTCCTCAGCTAGCCTTTCGCTCCCTCGTCATTTCCCCCCTGAACAATTTGACCCTTAAATCTTTAAGATTGTTGAAGGTGGAAGGTCTCATCTTCTGTGATTTCTTCCTGAATAGGGGCATAGAGCTGTCCCTGCTACCTATGGTCAACATTGGTCAGCTAGGGAACATGTGGGGGGGGGGTTACAAAAGATGGAGGCAGCTGAATCCAGCATTGACAGTAAAGAAGTATCTCTGTGAGTGGTAAGGATCATCTGTCGAAGTGAAGTCATTGTAGCCACGGAGTCTCGGCACCAAGTAGAGAAACACTGAAGAAGACAACACATTAAGATTAATAAGGCTATAAGAATGAGAAGTCCAACAAAGAGATCTTTAATTGTTGACCATAATCCTCCTTTAAACCAGGAACTTAACCAGTCACTGAGAGAGAAAGAAGGATTTTGTAGAGCCCCAGTTTGGGCATTCGTATCTTCTACTAATCCTGTGACATTTTTGTGATAATCTGGGACGTACACACAACATTCTGTTTTTGTTTTTTAAGATTTTTTTTTAATTTATTTATTTGACAGAGATCACAAGTAGGCAGAGAGGCTGGCAGAGAGAGGGGGAAACTGGCTCCCTGCTGAGCAGAGAGCCCAATATGGGCCTCGATCCCAGGACCCTGAGATCATGACCTGAGCCGAAGGCAGAGGCTTTAACCCACTGAGCCACCCAGGCGCCCACAACATTCTGTTTTGATCATTGCTCGTGTGCCATTCTGTGCTGCTGTTAGGACATCTAAGGCCATTCTATTTTGTAGGACCGCCTTGCACATCTGTGTGACTTCAATATTAAGTAAGGAGATGCTATTTAGTGAATCACTGAGTGCCTTCATGATGTATTTTTTAAGGGCTTCTACATGCCAAATGACATTCTCTATCCCTACAGATGGAACAAAAATGGATGTTAAGTGATCATACCATTTAAAAAAATATCATGTCCATCTTTGCTTTAAATTGGGGAGATTAGCTGGAGTAGTGATGGTTTTAGTAATGCGTCCATGAATCAAGGCAAAACCTAAGGTGCAGCGACTTGTCCACCGAGGAGGAAGCAGGGCCGCAGGTTAGTTCCACATATCCAGTGGGTTCCATTTGGAGCTTAGCCATCTGATGCCAGGTCGCCTTACTCAATCAGTAGCAAACCAGTCAGTAGCCCGGAGTACCATTTTTTGGGAACATGTTTAACCAACTGTCATATGTATTTTCAATAGGGGCATTTTAAATATGGTCGTCCAGAATAAGCAAGATCAATAACCTCTAAACAGTTATGCTCTATAGAGAAGTACAATGGTCAGCTCCAGGCATAAGGGTTACTAGTTTTAAAGTCTGACAGGTTTCAAGTATTATTTCAGGCATATCTGTGAGCATAGCCTGGTATTTAGTAAGTCAGCCTCCATCATCCATTGGTGGCCTTTGGTTTCTAAGACACTCGACCTGATGTGAAGTCATTACAGTCAGAGACTGTCCCTTAGTGAGCTTTGAGGCTCCTTTTACCAGGAGGGCTTTTGTATGCTTAGCTAAAGCCTTTACTTGTAATTGTATCTCAACAGAGGTGGCTTTTAGGATAAATATGACTAAAAAATAATACCATTAAGAAGACCTCTTTGAGGTAAAGCGTTAATATTCTAATTACAAAGGATCACTGGCAAGTGGGAGAAAACTTATCTCGGGAGATAAGGGCATTCCAAGTGCATCACCCAATCCAATTATAAAGAAAGTTGGGTCATCCGTTATCTCCATAAATCCACAGTCAACCCCATGCAATAGCATCTCTAAAGAGACGACTTTGTCATCCCAGCCACACAGAACTAGTCAAGGTGCTAGCTGAGTTATACAGTCATTGGGGGAATTAATCCCATTTTCCAGCTGGTTAAATAATTTTGTGCCCATGGGGTTCTGTTATTATCCCTGCAGAATAACAAGCAAGAAGATTGTCTAAGTATGAGTTACTGTGGTAATTTCTCTGACGTTTACCTTAAGTTGTCTAGCTTAGGTAAACAAACATTTAAAGACATCAAAATCTAGAATTAACATCCACAAAGGTGGGTTATTTAAATGTAATTTTTCTCTCTAAAATAACCCTCATTTCCAGAGATAGCCGAGTCAGGACTAATTTATTTGAAAAAAAAGTCCAGTTTTAACAAACTTGGCCTAATTATTTACATAAGCTTGGCAAGAACAGTGAGTGATCATACAGGTTTTTTAGAATCTGCTTTGCTGGAACTTCCTATAAGGAATCTCTAGGTTGAACTTTTAGTAGCCTCTCCAGGCCAGAAGCCAAGCCAAGTACTTGCCATCAGACATGCCTGCAATACCTGTCGCTTTGGGCAGATTCCTCCTCGCGAGGTCCCCAGAGTATCCTGAGGTTCCCGCACCTGCCAGGAAGTGACATTCTTTACTCACCTGCTGAGGCTGCTGGGAACTCTGGAAGCAAGGTGCCAGGCCAACAGTTCCAAGGGGCTTTATTGACTCCAGGTTTCATAAAAGTCAACCTTAGCTCCTTAAAGCTGTCGGGTCATATCTGAGACTATGCATGTCTTTCTCACATAAGACATTCCAGTTAAAGCCTTGGTAAAATAACCAATGTTTCCAATGGTATTCTGTTACAAGGAGAACAGATTCTTATCAAACTTATGCAAATGACTAGGACTGCCATGGAAGAAAGATACTGAGACCTTTTGAATTTCAGAATGTTCAGGTGGAGAGAAAAGTTGAATGCTTTGTTTACAAATAAGTATTTTTACATTTCTGTAAGTCACAGATATCTTAAGAAAAAGTTTTTTCTTTTTCAAGAAGTCACAACACTAAGGGCACCTGGGTGGCTCAGTCATTAAGCGTCTGCCCTCAGCTCAGGTCATAATCCCAGGGTCCTGGGATGGAGCCTGCACTGGGGTTCCCTGCTCCGCAGGGAGCCTGCTTCTCCCTCTCCCACAACCCCCCAGCTTGTGTTCCCGCTCTTCACAACACTATAATCTTTTAGTTCATTCAGTCCCATGCTACTAATTCTGATTTAGTTGGAATGCAGCTTTAGTTAGTTCTGTGGTAATTTCACTTTTAGGATTTTCAATATACTGAATACCTGTATTTGTCCTAAAAGTCCTTTATATGAATCTTCTTGAAGATGAAACTCATTTTACAAGGGAATTAGAACAACTATAAATGACAAAAACTCAGAATGGACATGGTTAAAGAGCTGATGGGATGAGAGTTTACAGTATAGCTGGAGAGGAAATCAGGTTATCTCTGTGACACATAACACTTCAATAATTAAAATATCAAGTGATGACCTTATTCATAAACCTTCTACAACTTTTCTTTGCATTCAGGTTTTGTCCCAAGCCCTTTCTCTCCAAACAACTAGTCTCACTTAGGACAAAACTACCTTCTTTTACCTTCAACAAAAATGCATTCCCATCAGTCATTTAGAATTTTGCATTCTTTAGAAAACTTAATCTCCAGTGAAGACTAAGGAGTAACCAATTGTGAACTGTTACACCAGAATTCTTTAGATGGCAAATCTGTGAATCAGTTAAGCACACGGCATATTTATCAACAGATTTAAATGTCCTTAGTTTCTCTGCAATAAGAAGTCAGAAGCACAAACCTCTGTCCAGTAATTAATGACTTAGCACTATATCCAATGTGGAAAAGACCTAGATGTCCAGTGAATTTAATTCCACTTATCATCCAAGCAAAACTTTAAAGTTTGAGGTTAACAACGTCTTTGAAAACTATCTTAACAATTAACCCGTGAAAACTTTGAGACAATAAAACATTTTAGCTATATTTTTGCTAACAAACTGCAACAGAGCTAACACAAGTTTGACCTTCAGTAAACCTTGATAGAATAAAAGTTTCACATTGAGTGCTGATAATGTTAAAGACATGTCTATCTTAATTAAACCAACAAACTTAACTTAGTTCAGATACTGATTTATGTTCCACCCGGGCTCACCCCATTTTCAGTTTTTACCTGAGACCCTGGTGGGGAAATCCAGAGTGGACAGTGCTAAGTCCAGCGGGTGCTCTTCTTGCTCCTTGACAGTGAAGAGAGGAGCCACGGTGCAGGAGGCACCGAGGATGGTCTAGAGGCCAGTTATGCAGGCCGCACCCAAGCTGGTTCAGAAGCAAGAGAAGGGGGAGACAGAAGAGACAAAGTACTGCCAGAAGGCAGAGAAAGGGCTCCCGGTTCTAGAGCTTATCAGCTCCAACAAAGGAGCAGATGCCATGTTTCCCTGCCAACAAGGGGAGAAGGGTTAGGCGGTCCGTGTTGGGCCAGGGAAGACAAGGAATTTCGGCGGCTGCTTGGGAATATTCCTTAAAGTCCCCGTCCCAAGGAAGACTAATCACAGTTGGCTCCAGTTATAGCCATTAACCTGGGAAACGAGTGAGGGAGAAGGCCCCACATCTATTAGAAGGAACAGAGAGAGATAAAGTCAGAGTCCCCTTTGCTAGGGATGGCCTGTGTGTCCTCCAGCAACCTGGGTTTACTAGGAAGAGGCTTATCTAGAGAATTATCATCCAATATGTCGGGGTGGGGGGTTTACTAGCCAGACATATTCGGGCAAATGCATTCTGCAAGAGGACCTTAGGTTGGGGTCCTGGTGTAGAGCAATGAAGGCCTAGGTATGAGCAATGAGGTACCCTAGGTCCATTTGCCCTATTTCCTGTAGAGCAGATCTAAGTGACAGATCTGAGGCCATGCAGTGTTACAACTCAGTCCTTTCCTAAGTTTTGCAAAGCAGTTCATTTGCAGGGGGTTAAAAAGCACCCCAAGGTAGAGTCCTTGGGAGCTAAAGGTGAAGCCATGCTTCCAGGAAAGTAAAGAAAGTCCATTACCAAATCCACCCCCTGGCCCCCGACTCCTGGGTGGCGTCCCACACAGGATATTGCAGAGATTCCCGTGTGTCAAAAGCAGCTGGAGGCGTCCCTCAAGACATCGCTATTGATCACAGTCCTGCCTTCCTGTGAAGGCATTCCTGCCATAAAAGGCCAGTAGGAGGGGTGCCGGTGTCCATCCCCTTCCCCATTGCATCCTGGGCTGCCGATGGGTGCCTTGTGAATGGACTAAGATTACTGTGCTGTCCTTACTCTGGAAGTTGTGTTACTGCCCTGCCATTTTTAACCCATGGAAAATACTAGAAAAGTTTTACAAGGGGAAATTGACCCAATTTTGTAGCTTTAAGTACTTAGTAGAGGATACTGACAAGAAACAGTAAAGACTGAAATCTATCATGGTCTAAGTGACATTCCAACACACGTGGTCCTTACAGCCAACTTCCCTAGGAAATGTTGGGTTTTAATTCAATCAGGTACTGGTTTCAGTCGGCTCCCAGTGGAGGTCTGGCTGCCAGAAGTGGCTGAACCAGGGATGTGGAGGGGATCACATTAGATCAAGTAGGAGGAAACCTCACACAGGAGTCTTGAGATTGGCAGCCGTCCTGGTGACTTAGGTGGCTGTCCCGTGCTCAAGACAGACAACTTTGTATAAGAACAGGAACAGAGAGAGGGCATCAAGTTTCTGGGTCTTATCACCATTCCGGCCAGGGTACTAACTTCCAGCTAAAAGGCAGACCTTCCCCTCCCCATAGAGTAGCCCTGGGCTAGAGGATTGCAGCCCGAGCAAGCGACATGAAAGTGTTCCAATAAGACCATACTCCTTGAAGGGCCCCTGAGATGAGAGTAAAGGAAGAGGAGAGCGAGTACTCACCAATTTTGCACCGAAGCTTAGAGTCCAGATGTAAAGACTTATCCCCACGTTCGGGCTCCAAATGCTGAAGTTTTAGAATATATGTGAGGTCCAGAGTCGATGACTTAGAGTCTTAGAACTCTAAGAATTCTTAAGACATCTCTGGTGCGAAAAGGTGATATTATTAAAGCACAGGGACAGGACCCGTGGGCAGAAAGAGTTGCGGATTCTATACTCGGGAGTTGGGGAGGTGAGGACAAAGGGGGCGTTCCGGAGGGCTGACATATGGTAAAGACGACTTTCAGGATACTGGAGGCCTGGTTATTGTCAAGCTGAGCTGTGTTTTTCTCCAGTGAGGTACCAGCATGAACACAGTTGGGGGTCTTCTGGAAATTAGACTATTGTAAATCTCCAGGACATCTGTAAACTGAGGGAGACGGGACTGTGATCTCTATTAGTTAACCATTTCTTCTTCCTGTAGGGCAGACAGGAGTGCCTGAGGAATGTCACACATGGGTGTAGGGTGCCAGCTTCTGCTTTGTCCTTAACTGGCCTTTTGCTCCCTCATCATACAGAAGGGCTTATTGGCTCAATTCTTCAGAACTTAATCATTCCCATCTGTTTACTCCAGGGTACTGACTAAAGAATATATTTTTCTATGTGGGTCCTGATGTGGAAAAAAGTTAAAAAGCACCAAAATAGAGTAGTGGCTTGGGACTGAGCTCTGGAGTTATGGAGTCAGTCATCCTGATTCTCACTTATCAGCTGAGTGGTCCTGGCACATTGCCTAATGTATCTAAACCTCAGTTTCACCATCTGTGAAGTGGGGATAATAGTACGGATGGCTCGGAGCTGCTGTGAGGATTAAAGGATCATGTATGGGACCCACCTGGCATAGCTCCTGTGACGGCTGAAGCCCTCCAGAAATGGTAGCCCCATCATCAATAGGTCTGTCAGCCCTGAGATTTGCCCCTTCAGCCCCAGAGGTCAAGTTTGCCACACGTTTACTACTGTCCCTTTGATCATGCTCTCAAATGGTGTATAAACATGAAGCAAAGATAAGCAAATACAGTCACAGTTTTTAAAGTTATTGATGTTTATAACACCTTGTTTACATCTCTCTGGTGACAAAGGTACACAAATGTATGTTTGAACCCCATTAATGATGCCTCCAGACAGGAAACAGTGCTTCAGACAGTGCAAGAAGCAAAGGAAAATCATTAATTTGTTCAGAAGTTTTCTAAAGGCACATTTTTCTTTGAATTTTGTTACAAAAAGCAATCACCTTAGTGATGGTTGAACAGATCCAAATGAACCATTATGGCTTGGACCCATCCTTAAAAGATTTTTCTTTTGAACACTGAATGACTTCCCATTACTGTCCTTTGATCTGCTCTAGTCATTTTTTGTATTTTCCTGTAATATTCTAAATTACACGAAAATATACTTTAATATAATCACATTAGTATTCTCCAGTCCAGCCAACTGTAGGTTGCAACAGGAAAGGTTTTTATGAGGAGAGGAACACTTACCAAGTCCATGGATCTCTTTGCAGAGTAAGTTCATTCATTTGAGCAATAAAAGTAGGTCTTGAACTGACTCAGTGTTTCCAGTATCCAGTAGGAGTATTTTCATTTCAGTCTGGGTCAAAGTGTGACACTGCGAGGGACATTTTTAAAATACACAGTCTTCTCCCTGCCTTTAGGAAGTCTAATTTCCTTATCCTCTGCTTCTGGCTCATGTTTCCAGCATGTTCACAAATCAACACCCTCACTGTGGTGACTGCCCTTCTGTGTCCAAGGTTCAGACACAAATGGCAATCAGAGCCTCCATTTGGAATAATGACGGATCGACCTCTGATGGAATCACTTTTGATGGAGGTTTCTATGATACTAACCCAGAAGCAGAGATGAGTCCCATTTCACAATCAAAATAGAGGATAGCAGGGCGCCTGGGTGGCTCAGTCGGTTAAGCATCTGCCTTCGGCTCAGGTTATGATCTCAGGGCCCTGGGATCTCTCCTCAGCGGGGAGTCTGCTTCTCCCTCTGCCTCCCCCCACAGCTTGTGCTCTCTCTCACTCTGTCTCTCTCAAATAAATAAAATCTTAAAAAAAAAAAAATAGAGGCTAGCAAAGGAGTCTAGTGACAGTGTTTCAGCTGAGTTTGTAGAACATCACCCAACTGAGAAAGTCATTCAACAACCCTGTTCCACTCCTGACCGGCTACATAGCCTGGAACAAGTTACTTAACCTCTCTGTGCCTCAGTTTCCTCATCTGTAAAATGTACAGTTTACATGTGGCTAAATACATTAGAAAAGTGGTATCTAGTAAGCCCCTCATTGGATATTAGCTATTGCCATAATTACCCATACAATAGTGGTCATACTGTTGTTACCTTCCTGAACACCCTTATCCAAAAGGCAGCCATTAGGCTCTGTATCTCTGTATTGGGAGGAGGAGAGAAATGCAAGGCCTTGGGGGACCAATCAGCCCAGAGCTGGAAGGCCCAGGGCTATTAGGTGAGATGTGGGGCGGGAGACAGACCCTCCTTCCCCTGCAGCAATCCCTGGCTCCTTTCTAACTGGTCTCCCTCACCCTTCAGCACGAGACAAAGTGAACTCTTCCTTGATTCTGGCTACATTTTCCTCTGCACATTTTTTTTTTTGCTGGAGATAAGAGCCACCTAGGAAAACCAATAATGCAGATACTTACTTACTGCAATAAGTAGTCTATTCCTAGTGGGTCACCTCTCTGGGTACTGTCTCTTGAGTTATATTCCATAAAGAAACAAGCTGTTGAAACACAGTTAGACGAGGTTTTTTGGTTTGTTTTTTAATCTCAGGCATAGCGAGATTACATAGCAGAAGACTACATTTTAGTTTTCAGTATTGCTGAGTTCCTACAAGTTAATTCAAGAGACCGCACGTCTTTTAACTCAAACATAATAGTATATGTGTGTGTGTGATTTCTGTACGCATATACTATTAGTATGTATTGTGTATTAATCAGCCTATTTTCTAGGATAGATCCAAACTGGCTAGAACCAACAAGAAGGGGAAGAAACCTGAACCTAACTTAGGACAGAGACCTGCTTCTGCCCCCAACAGAGTGTGAGATATTTAGGGTCTATCTTGCCTGTGGTTCATCTGAACATTCACTGGCACATTGACTAATGAGTCCCTAGACATGAAGCTCCTTTTAAGCAAAGTCATTACAGCATCATGGCTGAGAAGATTAACAAGGGAAAGAACATCTGTGAAAAGTCAGGGGGGAACTTAACTGCCTATTTTCCATCCAGAGCTTCCCTCTCTCTCTCTCCACCCCAGGGGCCACTGATAAAAGCCAAGACCTCGTCCCGGTGCCCTTTCTGTTGCTGGCGTCCTCCCTCTGCACTCCTGCCCCGAATGCAGTTATTTCACTAGCGTTTCTCCACCACCCTCCCTCTGGAAACTGATAAAAGTCATAGATACAAACCTGGTTTTGCTGATTATTCTCTAAATGAAGATCTCTGAAGTATTTGCTCGAGTAGGCATTTGGTTTCAAGTCTTCCATTTCTATTTGTGGAACAGATTATTTGTTCATCAAATATTCACGGAGCACTTACTACTGTGTCAAACACTCTGCGAGACAGTAATTCCCACTGTGATAAACAAGACCATTGTGGCCACTGCCCTCGTGAAGCTTTCGATCTAGTAGTTGAAACTGATAACCAGCTAAATAAGCAGGCAGATATACAATTACCAATTATAAGTATGATGAGCAAATAAAATCAAGATGCTCTTGAGGACAGCAGAATATCTGCCTTGGATTGGAGGTGATATTTAAGAGTCCTAAAGAATAAAAAAAAGAACCCACCGTACGAATAGCTGGGAAGAGAACCTTCTGGGCAAAAGAGTCAGCAATGACATCCCAAAATAGAGACTGAGCTTGGTGCATTTAGGAACCGAACAGAGACCAGTGTGGGTGGAGAACAGAGAATAAATAGAGATGAAGCTCAGGAGGCTGACGGGGGCCAGATCATGCAGGTTTTCGTGGATTTTAATCTAAGAGCAGTAAGAATCCCCTGAAAATTTTTTTTTGTTATTGTTGTTTTGTTTTAAAGATTTTATTTATTTGGGCGCCTGGGTGGCTCAGTGGGTTAAAGCCGCTGCCTTCGGCTCAGGTCATGATCCCAGGGTCCTGGGATCGAGGCCCACATTGGGCTCTCTGCTCAGCGGGGAGCCTGCTTCCTCCTCTCTCCTCTCTCTCTGCCTGCCTCTCTGCCTACTTGTAATCTCTCTCTCTCTGTGTCAAATGAATAAATAAAATCTTTAAAAAAAAAAAAAGATTTTATTTATTTGACAGAGAGAGACAGAGTATAAGCCAGGGGAGAGCGACAGGGAGAGGGAGAAGCAGGCTCCCCACTGAGTGGAGAGCCCGATATGGGGCTTGATCCCAGGACCCTGGGATCATGACCAGAGCCAAAGGCAGGCGCTTAACGACTGAGCCACCCATGCACCCCATCCCCTGAAATTTTTAAGCGGAGGAATGGCATGATCTAATTTGTGTCACAAAGAGATTGTTGTGGGTGCTGTATGGAGAATCCTTAGAGGTAGGCGAGACCAGGAGTAAAGAGAAGAGTGGGTTATTGGAGCAGCCTCTGTGAAAAACAGTAGCTTGGTAGGCCCATCCCTTGGGTATGGTAACTAGGTTAGTTGTCCTGAGCTCTGAGCTCAGGAGAGGGTGTGTGGTTCACAGTATCCTACCCGTAACTTCTCTTGTCTGAACAACACTGAAATTCCTTTTTTGAATTCTCTGTCTTGAACAGTATTGCTAAGGGTTTATGAAGGATGTCCACACTATGGCCTTCTTTTCACTGTGATTATCTTGGGCAGCCCACACTGGTTGCATCCTTCTAGGCACTGCCTGGGATCTTGACCTTGAGTGGTAAAAGTGAAGACAAATCTAAGTTGACAGAGTCCATGTATACTTGAAGCTAAGACTAGTAAGGCTTATGGGTGGATTGTATCTGTGAGGTGAGGGAGAGAAAGGAATCAAGAATGACTCCAGGTGACGGTTGTGCCACTCACCAAGATGGGAAAATAAGGAAAGAGTGCAGAAAAATGAAAACTGTTAAACCACTTATATAAAGTCACGTTTTTAAGTCACGTTACTTTAAGATCCAGTTCATTTTAACTTCTGACTAATACTCTCAGTCGGTAGTGGCTTGGGACATTTTAGCTTTCAGTTTGTCCCACTAAGAATTTAATGATCTATAAACAAATACTTGAGAAATCTTTCTACGATAAGAGCAATTCTTCTGTATGATTGTATTCGGAATGATTTCACCTCCTAGTTTACTATCAAGAGTAAGATGTTCAGAAATAGATACTAACCATTCTGTTCAGTGATGACGGGGTCGAGTTCCTGTTGGACCGCAGGGCCCACTGAGCATGTCCATTTCACAGGCTTGGATCCTATTTGCAAGGCAACATGTTAGGAATATTTTCTCAGTAAGTAAAAGAGAGTAAAGAAACCCAGTGTTTTACTGTTGGTTGACCCATTTTGTAATCTTGGTCAAATTACTTAACCTCTCTCTGCTTCAGTTCCTCCTTCAGGAAATGGTGTGAATAATATCAACCTCCCTGTATCTCACAGTAATTCAAGGCCAGCTAATTGTCTCGGGCATACGTGATGGAATTGGCAGAGTCAGTGGTGGTGGGGGGGGGGTGTGTGTTGGGAAGATATATTAAAATGCGAAATAGCATGACCATGGTCCACATTAGAGACTACCATAGCACAGTTACCCTCTAGGGAGGCCTTTTGAAGACCACTGTTAACTCTGCCAGGCAATATCTCCCTGTATGATGGAGTTGCCATGGTCTATCATTTGCTCTAACAGTTTGATTTTCAAATTCTAGCCCAGGCAGAAGCAGAACATACTCCAATTTTCAGTGAAAACATTTGCATTTGAGGATTTTAGAATATTCCTTAAAGTAGCCAAGGCTACCTGGGGTAGAGCAAAACCATACCTGGGAAATACAGCAGATGAGAATGGCTGATTTACTGCACTTACTCAAAACCTCACCTATGAGTATGCTAGTTAATGTGGCCCAGTTGATAAGTAGGCAGCAACTGGGACACAGAAGAGAAATCTAACTCCACTATGTGTAAAAAATCATTATAATCCTCCCATTCCAAAGTGCTTTTCCCTTTGAAAGTGCATGTCTCATCTCTATGAGGTAAACATTTCATCCTCACCTTATAAAAGGAGAAAATGAGGCTCAGAGAGATCAAGTAGTTGATACAAAATCACATCTTGGTAAATCCCAGAGGCAGGATTAGGTTCCAGGTCTTCTGATGCTTTTCCAGGACTTTATACTCACAGTGTGAACATGATAATAGATACGTCTCTGAAAAGAAGGAAGAGAAGAACATTGCACCCTAAATACACCATTCAAATTTCACATCAAAGGAGAAACTTTTTACAACTGATTTGATATTGTACAGGTGGCCCAGAATTTTTGGAACTATCAACTCCACTGCCTTCTTCCTCTCCATATCTCTTTATAAATCAGTATCAAAAGTACCAGATAAGAATCCTCAAATTTTAAACATTCCCGGACTGAGTCTGAATAAGGGCCTTTAATTGTCTGTGGCATATAATGTTACAGTGGCAGCAACTGATTCACAGGCACTGAGGCCAGTGTGTGGAGCCGAGTCTTTCAGCTGGTGAGGGCCCTCTCCTGCCAACATTCAGATACCAGTGTGGTTTCTTTGTTCCCACTCATGACCCTGTGCCAGTTCCGTGAAGAGAACTTACATTCTAGAAAGCTATTCCAAAATTTGAGAATTTCCAAAGGTCTTGGGATATATTTCTTACAAATATCAAGGGATGACTGTATTGGATTTTCCTGCTTTAATTTTGATTTAGTAGCTAAAAACTCAAGGGTAATGTTAGTGCTCATAGTAGTAACTAACTCATCTCAGATTCCTAATACATCTGTCCTCCTACTTGGCTTCCGACCAGCTTTAAAAAAATCATTTCTCATTTTTATCACTCTCTTTTGTGTTTTGTTGTAAATTGTCTCAAATCCTTTCTCAAAGTAGGTAGATTTGAAACCCCAAATAAATGTTGAAATTAGGCTTCCTAGAAAGAATCATTTATCTTAGTCTGGCCCTGCTATAATATCAGAACTACCAAAAAGAATTAAGGACAATGGTTTCTAAAAGACAAGATGATAGTAAATGTTTTTTGATGACTTTGTCCAAATTCTGAGTATCTGGTGGTAGTTAATTACGCTTTGAGTGACACCTAATGGTGGAAAGTCACTGTCCCAACTTCTTCCAGAGGACTCAGACCAGTGTTTCTCAAAGCTCCGTTCCCGGACCACCTTCAGCATCATCCGGGTGCCTGTTAATAAAAATGCAGGGGAATTCGTGGGCCCCGAGCTCCTGAAGGCTCTGGAAGTGCCCGCCGGGGGATGTGTATTTTTCACAACCACCCCAGGTGATTCAGACGTGGAGTCGAGTTTGAGAACCACTGATTCAAGAGCTGCCAAGCCAGAGATCCACACCGGGCTGTCAGACCTGAAGACACCGCAGGGAGTTAGAGGGGCCAAGGCGAAGGGACGGCTAGGCCGGGCGTTAACAATGCCCACCCTGACTCAGCAGGGAGGGAAGGAGGGGGGTAAATAAGTCTGGGGGGGGGGCACAGCTCCCCGGGTGCGGCGGCTGCCCTGGCGGCAGCGAGGGTGGGAGGGAGTGGCGGAGGCTCGGGACCGTGAAAGCAGTCGCCCCTGGCCGCCTGCTCTCGTCCCTGCGGTAGCGAGAGGTCGCGGGAGCGTGGAAGGGCTGCGCGGCCGGCTCCTAACGCCTGTGCTTCCTGCCCACAGACGAACCCAACTCCTGGAGCTCTCCCGCTGCCGCCTGCCCAGGGCTGCCGGAAGTAGGCGTCTCGCTCGAGGACGTCCTCTCTCCATTCTCTCCATCACATCCAGCCCCACCCTCCGACCCTTCCCACCAGATAGGCCCAGACCCGACTTGGGATATCAAAAGGGAGCACGACGTTAGGAAACCAAAGGAGCTTTCAACCGGCGGCCAGAAGAAGCAGCGCCTCGGGGAGCAGAGGGAGCGCTCGGCGAGCCCGCATAGGGCCGCTCGGCCGAGGCTCGAGGAGGCACCCGGCGGCCAGGGGCGGCCCGAGGCCGGCAGGCCCTCCTCGGAGGCCAGGGCGCCCGGGCCCGCGGCGGTGGCGGCGGACGCGGCGTGGGCGGGCGGGAAGG
>LNAC01000058.1:3396956-3430090 GCA_002007465.1 Ailurus styani
GCCCGGGCCGTGGAAAGTGCCGGGCTCCGACAAGCTGCCGGGCGTCCTCAAGCCCGGCGCCTCGGCTGCGGGCAGATGAGCTGCGGCCGCAGCCCGCCGCCCCGCCTCGACGCCTGCAGGCCGTTCTTCTTAGGTTCCGTCTCACGGCGTTTTAATTTATTTTCACTGTCACACGCATAGATCCACGAGGCACCAAGGCCTGGGAGCATCGACGTGAAGTCCACGTGTCCAGCGAGCATGGGCGGTGCGGCGTCCACGCGCAGACCGGAACTGACCCTGAAGCCCCCGGTTCCATTGTGGGGGCTTTGGCAGCTATGGAAGAACCAAAATAACGTGAAGAACATCACAGAGAGACAGTGCAGTGTAGCTTTAGTCTAAAAAAAAAAAAAGAAAGGAAAAAAATTTTTTTACCCCCACTGCATGAAGGATTTGGATGCCATCCAAACTCTAATATCAAGAAACTGGACAAGTTAAGAGCAATCACAAACTGGAATATCGCCTTAAAAATCAAACTGCACGGAGCAAGCTGAAACTGAGACAAGATTATATCTTTTAATTGATCTAAAGAGTTGTAAATAAATTGTTCTCGACATATCTAGACAGGGGTTAAAAGGTTTCTTTGAAACATTCGGAACTGTTCGCCCACGACATGTTTCCATGGCTCACCCGTGGCATCCATCACCTACGGTATTAGCAGCAACGTTCCCTGCGTACTGCAGGACAAGTTAGAAATCTAGTGAATTCACTGGTGTGATGCCATTTTTACTGCCATTTCTGTGATCAAATCATATTTCTGTACATTTTCAGTGGTAGAAAAAAAAGGTTAAAAAAATCGTATCTTAGGGAACAGATTGCCATAAGTCAGAATTTTGCAGTTTAGCTCATAGATCTTAATTGGTTTTCATCTAAAATATGCATTTTATGATTGAAGGACCACAATTTGTTTAATCAAGATTGGCAACGCTGCAGTTCCTTTATGAAAAGGCTTTCCTATTGTCCCAGGCTAGCAAAGATAGTAGCTTCTCTGACAGCAGTGTTCTATTTCATTTATTTTATTGTCTTTTTTAAAATCCTCTTTCCTGTAGTCCCTTTTCACTTTGATAGAGCAGAGGCAAAGTGTTTCTCCTGTATTTCTCAGATTATAATGGATCCCTAATATTAAAAAAATCATACAACAGCCAATTTATCTTCATAAAAGAATGTGAACCTTTTAGCATTCTTTTCTACTTTATCTTACCTTATTCTTTCTCCTTTTCATTTCGTTTGCTTGTCTTTGTCTTCTTTGGCGTTTTTTAAATTTCTTTAGCAACCTCTAGATGTTTCTGTTTGTCTTCATTGATCTATGGTTGATCCCCTAGAAAAATTCTAAGGCTTGCTTTCTTCCCTGCCCTTTTAATATTCCTTTGTAAAATGTTACCTTCAGTTAATTATCCATTGGTACTTATTTGTAGCTACACATATTAAAAGGCAAACTGTTTCTGAGGGCAGTTTCTCTTTAATTTGTCTTGAATGAATGAGGCTTCATCCTTCCCAGATATTGGCCCTTACAGGAGTTCAAATGCAAATAAGCCTCACCTCCCTGAACCTGTAGTCAAGTAAGTAAAACGGGAGATCAGGTCCATCACCCAAGGTCACACATAATAGCCTCCCTCCGTTGACTCTTTCGTCTCTGTAAATCGCAGTAACCTGAGCACTAGCCATTTAATTTCCATCAGGCATAGGAGTAGTTTAGTTGTTTGACAAGAGGAGAATATGGTTGAAAGCCTCAAGTGAAGAATCTTGCAGCTTGTAAAAGCAATTTCCAAAAGTGGAATCCATTCATCATAAACAAAAGCACAAACACATGTAGCAGTTTACAGTACTTTTGGTTTAATCTCAATTAGTCTTTCTCCCCTGGACTAGAGATCCAGTATAGTTTGCCATTCATTTATTGAATCTGGTTTTGGACAATGCTTCTGTAGTGTAGCTGCACGTCCCGGTACTGTATCCTCTGACCTTTATTTTCCATGTGTTACAAAAGGATAAAAAAGTTGAGATTACGCTTGCATAAACTCTAATTTGCACAGTTCACAGCTACTACTTGTGCAGTAATTGCTTTATGCGGCTGTAATCCATAACCTGTGAAGACAGCACATCATCTAAATCCCATTCCAAATAATATTTCTGTGTAGTGTTAGCTGTGAATTTACCCTGTACAGCTGTATCTCTATAAATATAATTCCATGTATTAATAGTCACAGAAAGACTGTAAGTGAGCAACTATTTTTATGAAACGCACCACTATGGATAAATTAACTTTTACAGAAATCTTGTTTACTGTATGATATTCTAAAACACTGTCAAATAAAATATATATCCAAAAACCTTTTCTTTTTCCAACTATATAGGCTGTGTGTTAATTTGCAGTAAGTAAATACTGGGAGTTAATTCTTTTAAGTTGCGGTTTTCATAGTTTTTCTTTTTTTTTTTAGAGTGGAAATTTAATGCTCCCAAACAGGACTTTTTTTTTCAAACTTGAATCTAAACAGTGGAATTATACAGGAAAAGCAAACCAACAAACCAAAAAACAAAAACAAAAAACAACTTTTTCCCCCTAGGTTAATGGAGAGTTTTCTCAACGACACTCTAACTGGTACTTGCCTGTCAGCTGACTACATCATTTATGAACTGGCAGTATGTTTCTGTTGCGTGCCATCCTGATTGATGCACTGTGCCTTTTTTTCAAAAAGGATTTCAGGTATCAATCAATAAATCCCATCACATTTTTTTCCTTTTAATTCTGAAATTTTTTCATGTAAAATCCTAAGGAGTTTATGCAGAAGCCAACACTTAGTGAACAGTAGTGTAGCGGTCCAAAATGACTGACTATGCCCTCTGCAGTGTATTCCGGTACATACACCGGGGAGAAGACGGGTCTGGGGAGCTGCAGGAGGATGACGAGCCTGCTATCAGGAGGGGGCCTAACATTCCCAAACTGACCGATTTTACTCCATTAATTTTTTTAAAAATTAAGTATGTGTCACTTTTAGAAAAAAAAAAGACAAGGGCCTTACCTTGAATCAAATGTCTCCAAGGTCAGGCAGGAAATAGGAAAAAATGAAGAGAGCCAGGTGGGGACTGGGCCAACGGACAAGCATGTCCCTCCTCTAAAGCTGTCATTTTGTCAGGTCCAAGTCCACTGTGGAATAGCCTTTCGGTTTCTTGAGAAGAAAAAAAAATCAGCTTTTTGTTTGAAATTTTGTGATTTCTATAGTTTGACAAGTTTAATTCATGTATTTAAGGAACACTGAGCAAGAAGACAAAACAATACCACCACATACCATCTGCAGACCAGGTCTGGCTCACAGTCCCCCGATTTGCAGCCTCTGTCTTGGAACAACAGCCAGACTTTGAGCAGAGAACCCCTCGCTTGCTTTTATCAGGGTCTGATTCACCTTCCAAGCAGTGGATCATACAGACCCTGGAGATGGAAAAGCATGTGGCTCTTCAGTCCGCACGTGCCTGGAATAACTTCAAATGTGTATTCTGAGCACGAGGTCCTCTGCCGGAAACCTGATTGCTGTTCTTGCTCTAGAGGTGGTTTGCTGTGAAGCTGAATAAACTGAAGCCATTTGACATTTTATTACTATTTTTATTTTATTTTATTTATTTGACAGAGGGAGACGCTGTGAGAGAGGGAACACCAGCAAGGGGAGTGGGGGAGGGAGAAGCAGGGAGCCCGAAGGCAGATGCCTAATGACTGAGCCACCCAGGCACCCGTTATTATTCGTTCTTGATGAATTTGTCCCAAACTACGTAAGCTTGGGGCTCTCCAAAGCTGAATCTGCCCTGCCCTACTCCTAGGACTCTTTGTCAGGCCAAACTCACGGCAAACTCAAATGACCTAATTGCCGAAGAATTCGGACTGAACAAAGATTCTTTTTCAGACAACCCTAGTGACAGATAGGATACCTGTAAAATCACCTGAGTGCTTTCCAAGGTTAATAGTAGGGGTACTAAGTCTCATGGTGAGTTCTGCCTCATGTCTAGTTCATTTAATTGGGCACCAATCAAATGTGGTAAAGGGTACGGTTATGATTATTGGTGGCAATGCTGTGGTGGTTGGCATTTGGGTATAAACAAGAGAACATCCCAGAATTAAACTGGCCCCTTGCTGGGCACTGGGTGGCATATCAGCCAGACTGCTCAGTTATCAGGGACTCTATAAAAACTTAAGCGTGTCCTACCACTCACAGGGGAGTAACTAGCAACCACACATGAGAGTCGGCTGGATTTTTAAGAGTTCCAATAGTTTGATGGGATCTTTTCTTTGATGAAACTGCCTCTCGGAGAGTGATTTCACATGATAGAACCTGGGAATCTTGTGAACCAACAAAGTGACCTTTGACTTTCCTTCTTTGGTGGAAGGTCAGTTTTCGAAAAGTCTAACAAGGTGTATCCGTGTGATTTCATCCTAGGTCAACTGCCTTCACACTGAGGAGCACACATTCCTGGGGTACAAAGAGACTTTTTAGCGCATACACAGGCAGGGACAGCTTCAGTGAAATTCGTTTTCAGAAATTCAACTTCTATTTTTATGCATTTCAAACCTGTGGACACCCAGTTCCCCACTGCCACCTGCCCAATGCAAGGCACCTTTACACTAGAGAAGCAAGATGAGCTTCTCATCGATCCTGCATTTCACTCGGGTACGTCACCTTGGGGTGTAAAATCAAAGAGACAATTGGAGAACGCCACCCTCCTGCAAGAGAATAAAGAGAGAAAAGTAGAGAGCATCTGTAAGAAATATTCAAGTGGACAATGCCTTCCTTCCTCCGGAAGCCCCGATAGGGTTTCCATCTAAAACTTAGCACCACGTTTATTCGAATTTGAAAATAAGGTCACACTTTTTCTCAGTGAATGTGTGATGTCTATCTGTCTGGCTTGGCCACAACAAATGGCTTTGCCCATTGGGTTAAGTGGTAGGTGTTTTCCACAGATTAATGGGTTACATCTGCAAATGCAAAGTTTAAATAAGCATATTCAAAGCATGCATACAAGAGAAAATATACCCTTTGCAAGAAATTTGTGGGGGGGAAATGCAAGTATTAATTTTAAAATGAAATGGGATCTAGACATTTATAAAACTATTTCAGGGGCTCCCTGTGCTAACAAGGTCACTCCCTAAGACAAACCGACTTAACTTGGATTCATAAATGTTTACAAAGTGTGGGGTGTCTACCATCTATAAAACATGACCGGGGAACAGAACTCAGCCTGTAGTCTCAGGGTGCCTACCATCTAGTTAGGAGACCAAGACACTTAACACAAGACAGAATGGGATTCGGTAGGATGCGGGAATAGTTGGAGGCAGTTAGAGGTCATTCTGGATGTTTTAGTTGGGTTTGAAGGGTGGGTGGGATTTCAAGAGGCAGATGAGGTATAAGGGGGAGATCAGCATGAGCAAAGTCAGTTAAGAGATACGATAGAGAAACCATGCATTGTTTATTTTTACTAAGACTGTGTGTGTGTGTGTGTGTGTGAGAGAGAGAGAGAGAGAGAGAGAGAGAGGAGGAAGGGAGGAAAAAGATTAAAGAGAGTTTTAAACAGATAACAAATGCCATTAGGAACAGTTGGGAATTATTAAAGGTTTCTGAGCAGAGAAAAGATAAAATCAGCACTTGGCTGTGGAAGGAAGTCCTGGCAGGCCTGTCCAGGATGAAACGGAGGTGGGAGATGCTGGCAGGTGCTAACGTCAGGTGAGAGATAAGGAGACCTGAGCACCCAGAATGGAGGGGAGAGAGCGGAGGGCTCTGGAGGAGGGAGAAGCAGCAGGCCCCAGACTTACTGGATGCACAGTCTGGGACAATCACGGGCTCCAAGCCTGAGTGAAAAGAGGATAGGAGGAGGACCAGATCTAGAAGGGACATTCTTATATTTTTTGATATACAAAGTGTGAGGGGTTCTCAGGTCACCCAGATGGACATACTCATCCAGACAATAATCATAGACTAAAAAGATGGACATGCTCCAAACAGAATGAAGTTCAGAAGAGAGACTGAGCCTAAGATAAGATTTGGGCACCAACTCCCTGGAGCCTTGCTGGGACTCAAGCCCAGAGATTCTGATATAATTGACTAAGATGGGACCATTTGGGAGGGGAAATGTCCCACGCCTTATAAATACATCCATGTAAGTACCAGCATGCAGAGTGCATTGTTACAGAAAGCAAGGATTCTGGAAAGATTTGCCTTCCAACTAAAGTCCAGGAGCCACCGAGAAAGATGTGAGACAATTTACCATCTCAGTCCTTAAGAAGAGAATGAAAGTGAGCTGCGAGTGGTTCCACTGCAAAGAACATGGAGAAAATCATAGAAGGAAGACTTCAAAACCAATGGTCCTGTCTGCCACACTTTTCACACACTAAACATTAGCAGGGGTCATAAGACTCAGTGGCATACCTTCCAATTACTTCTGGGTTATCTCTTATTAATAGGGACCCCTGGATTCTTGCTTCTTGATCTGGAATGCCAACTCAGAGATGCCTTTAGTTGTGCCTCAAAGCAAGCTCATGTGGACAAATGAGCAGCTACAGGGTAAAGGCCAAGAAAAAATATATGTGGTGTATATATGTATGTCTCGTGCATATCTGTGTATGTATACACACACACACACACAAACTCACACATGTATAGCCACACACAGACTTGCACATGAACACAGACATATACCCAGTGACTCCGATTTCAATATTCTTATTGTGACAAAATAACATATATACCCCCAAAGTACATAAAAACCTATGGATAACTTACTCAGTTTCAAAGCAGGCACATGTGTAATCATCGTCTAGGCTGAAATAGTCAGGGACCTTGACCTGACACAGAGTAAATATTTGCTATATATACATTTTTTATTATTATCAATTGAGGGATATGTAAACATTTTCAGTGATGCTGAGATTCTCAATATTAATGGGGTGTTAGCATGTGTCAGGCACAGTGCAGAGGTCTGAGAAGGTAACCATGAACTAGGCAGGCACTACCCACCCCCCAGGGAGCTTACAGTGTTTGAATCACCAGGAAGGTAAATGATTTACATGCAAAGTGTGACGGGCTCTCAGGTTACAGAGAAGGAAATATTCACCCAGCCAATAATCACAGACTAAACCTGAAGATGCTCCATCAAACTGGCCTGATGCATTTGAGATGAAGGCCAGCTTCATGGAATAAGAGCTACAAAGGAGAAATGAAGGAGCCAGAGGCAGGTCCAGTGGGGGACTGATGGGGTATGAGGGGTGGCCTGGAAAATGGTGGCCGAGCCAGGGGTTGAAGAGGCACATGTGTCAGACGAGAACAGCGGTGGCAGGAGTTGCACGGAGGAGCCTGAGCCTCAGGGAACGAGGTGACCAATGTGCCCCAGTTTGCCAAGGACTGTCCTTGTTTTCAAACTGTGAGTCAATGTCCCAGCAAACCCGCCCGTCCCCAGCCAACCACGGTGGAAGGGCATGTGGCCAGGACTGGCAAATCCGAGGGTCCCACAGGAGCCAGCCCCCTGAGGTGCAGAGGAGAATGAGAACCAGCCAGCAGGAGGCTGGAGAACCACGGGATGTGGAACTCACAGGGCCTAATAGGCCTGAGTCAAGATTTGAGCCTCTGTTTAAAAGGCAGAAGGAGGGCGCCTGGGTGGCTCAGTGGGTTAAAGCCTCTGCTTTCGGCTCAGGTCATGATCTCAGGGTCCTGGGATCGAGGCCCGCATCAGGCTCCCTGCTCAGTGAGGAGCCTGCTTCCCCCTCTCTCTCTCTGCCTGCCTCTCTGCCTCCTCGTGATCTCTCTCCCTCTGTGAAATAAATAAATAAAATCTTAAAAAAAAAAAAAAGGCAGCAGGAGACTACTCTTGGGTTTTCACTGGGCATAACAACCTGTTCCTATACATAATACTTTGGCCTAGAGAGACCACCAAGTGCTTGCCCCTCCTCTCTGCCTCCTCTCTCCCTTGACGTTTAGTCCTCTGTCCCTTCCTCTCCATCCTCTGCGGGAGGTTCCAGCCCCGCCCCCCCCACCTCCATTGCTGAGCTCAGCCTCCTGGAACTTCTGTCTCCGTTAGTTGAAGCCAGACTTTCCCAGAGGACTCAGGAGCCCTGGCTGGTGCAGTGGCAACTTTGCAAAGAATTTTCCTGCCTGATCAGTGCACACACTTGCAACTCTTATTTTATAGGTCCTCCACTCTTTCCTCCACCACCACGGTGCAGATTGAAGACTCACCCCATGTTTCTATGATCAACCCTCATGATGCCTAGCATATAATAGGCACTCAGTGAATACTTGCTGAAAAAATGGATATTTTTTTAAATGGCCTCATCTTTAAATCCAATATAGTTTCCCTTGAATAAGAATGGCTCTCAACACAGTAAGTGGCCCTGACTAAGTCAGAGAGTGGACAGTTGGCAATTTTTCTCAAATTTTCTGCTGCTATTTTTACAAATTGTCATTTGAGAACTGCTTGGGATGAAGGCTACCTTCCGCAACTCACCCAAGTGCTTTATTCAAAATAAGCCCATGTAACTATTTCCCCTTGACTTTCTCCTGGTCAGGCCCAGACTCATTCCAAAGCCAGCAGGGCTTGAGCAGCACCTGACTCTAGCTCTTATTTCAGGAAGGTAAGGTCACGGCCAGAGTGTTGATGACAGGGTAGGCCTTCTTGTTCCAGCCGTCCTTGCTCAAAACCCAGGGAGAGATCTTCCACTAATATCGTTGGCTAAATTCTAGCACACTGTGTCCAGCTGGTTAGCATTCCTCAGATGAACTTGGCCTGCCCACTGTAAATGTTTGCTGGAAGCATGCAAAAGCCCCTGAGGATTTTGGCCTTGTACCGGTCCAGACTCTCTGCCTCTCTGCTCCAATTATAGCTCTTCGCAATGACACACACACAAACACACACCACAGATCCCATTTGACTCCCTGTCCAGGCTCCTGTCACTACCTGAGCTCCCTGTACTGACTTCTCAGGATCAAAGACCTTCATGATGTTTTCAGAAAGAAGCGGTGAATTGTGACAACCACTGCCAGAAGACTAGCTGCTGTCCAGAAAGGTGTATTTCTCACTAAGGTAACAGGTCAGGAGTTGATGATTGAAAAAGATTTTTATTTAGTGATTCAGAGGCTCATGTTCCTTTTATTCTATGGCTCCACCATTCCCTAAAGCCTTGCTTCTGAAAAGTGGTCTGAGCATCAGCAGCACTGCCATCCTAGGGAGCTTGTTAGAAATACAAGATCTCAGGCCTCCCTTAGACCCACTACACTAGCACTATATTTTAAGAAGATCCCTGGGTGTGGGGGACTCACATACACCCAAGTTTGAGAAGCCCTGCCCTAGAACCTCAGAGACCCCTGCACCAGACTGCAGAAAGGGAAAAAGGGCATGGAATGAGTACAACTGCCCCCCCCCTTTTTTTTTTTTGCTTCATTTAAGTCTCAAATGCCGGGTAATTCCCAATCCCATTCCCCTGGTAAGAACTAATCACATGGCCACAACTGGACACAAAGCACTCTTGGAAATGTAGTTCCTGACTGGGCAGCTGTCTGACGGTTACCACTCCACATTATGGAGTTGGGAAGATAGATTTTGTGCACAGACAGACATCTCTGATGCTCACACCTCCTCAATGAGCAGGTAACCAAAGGGGAAACACTACTTTGACAGCAAATACCAGACCCTACACCATGCACCACAAGTATATGCAGAGGAGAAACAAATAGGGCTCTATTAACAGAGAATACATCATGGTGAGAGTTTTAAAATTGAGTATGTAGGCCCTCCCAAGTGCAGAAGTCCCAATGAAGGGACTGCAAGGAGGAGTAAACTTGGTCAAGGTTAGGAGCAGTAACAAACAATGACGAAATTAGCATTTAGTCAGCATGAGCTGTGTGCCCAGCACTCTTATATATGTTGTCCAGTATTATCTGGAAAGCAACATCATATGTTCACAATATTCTCCCCACTCCCGCAAAATTGCTTTTGTTAAGACCACACTGTCTCATCCCAAAACTTACTGTAAAGCTATGCAGTATGTCTCAATGTTGGCAGAACTAATATTTTGGGCTGGATAATTCTTTGTGGTGGGAGGTTGTCTTGTGCATCATATGATGTTTAGTGATATCTCTGACCTCTACCCACAATTATGACAACCAAAACCGTCTCCAGACATTGTCAAATACCCTGGAGTGTGGCAGAGTAGGAGGTAACAAAATTGTCCCCAGCTGAGAACCATTGAGCTACAACAATCAAAACAGTACGGAATTGGCAAATGACAGACACACAGATTAATGGAACAGAACAGAGAGTCCAAAAACACATCCATATTTATACAGTCAATTTCGACAAGGCTCAATGGCAATTTAAAGGAGGCAGAACAGTGTTTCCAACACTTAGTCACATGCAAAAAAATAATGTACTTGAAGCAAACCCCACACTGTATACAGAATTTAACTCAAAATGGACCATAGACATAACTGTAAAACCCAAAATTTAAAACACACTTTTTACAATGGGAAAAAAGTCACAAACTGGTAGAAAATATTTGTAAAACATGAATTTCATAAAGGAGATGTATACCAAATATATTTTTTAAAGTCTGAAAATCAAAAATAAAAAACAAATAACTCAATTTATAAAAGGCATGAAATTCTTGTAGACACTTCACCAAAGAAGACATACAGAAGGCAAATTACATAAAAAAATATGTTCAACATTATAAGCAAAATAAGTCAGTCAGAGAAAGACAAATGCCATATGATTTCACTCATATGTGCAATTTAAGAAACAAAACAGATGAACACAGGGGAGAAAAAAAGAGAGAGGCAAACCAGAAAACAGACTCTTAACTAGAGAGAACATACTGAGGGATGCTGGAGTGGGGGGAATGGGCTAAATGGGTGATGGGTATTAAGGAGGGCACTTGCGGTGATGAGCACTGGGTCTTGTATGTGAGCGATGAATCACTCAACTCTACACCAGAAACTAGTATCGCACTGGATGTTAACTAACTGGAATTTAAATAAAAACTTGGAAAAAAAAAAAGAATTGTTTAAAAGAAAAAAAGATATGCTCAACATTATTAGTCACTAGGGAAATGTAAATTACAACCCCAAAGAGATAACAGAACACACCTACTAAATTGACTAAAAGTTTAAAACTGGCATGGATGGATAGAGTGCAAAATGATACAACGTTTTGGAAAACAGTTGGCAGTTTCTCATACAGTTAAAATACATTTGCCATATGGCCCTGCAATCCCACTCTAAGGCACCTACCTAAGAGAGAATAAAACCTGTGTTCACATAAAAACCTGTATGTGAATTTTTATAGTGGCTTTATTCTCATTTGCCAAAGAAAACCAAAGCTGGAAATAACTCAATGCCTTTCAACTTGTGAATGGATAAACAGACTGAGGTGAATCCACACACCAGAATCCTACTCAGCAATAAAAAAGACCAGTCTACTGTTACACACAGCAACATGAATGAATGTCTGACGCACTCTGCTAGATGGACGAATCCAGGCTCAAAAGGCTACATAATGTATGATCCCATTGATATGACGCTGGGGGCCAGAAAAGATAGCGGTGGCCACAGGCTATGCGTGAGGGAGGTGTTGACCACAACGAGGCCTGAGGGAAATTTCTGGGTGGCAAAGCTGGATCTTGACTGTGGTGACAGTTACATGACTCCATGCATTTGTCAAAACCCACAGAACTCTACACTAGAAAGGGCAAATTTCACTGATGTGAATTGTACCTGAAACAATTATATATGAGTAAGATTTCTATTTAGACTTTCAGAAGGAAAATTAATCACTTAAGAACTTGAATAAAATGTTATGATTATAATAAAACACAAGTCAGACCCTGTCATTCCCCTGCTGATGCTCAGCGTCCATCATCCCCTTCCCACACACCTGACTTCACTTCCATCCCCTCTCCTCAGCTACAATGGTTTCCTTGCTCTTCCTGAAACATTCTCTTTTTCTTTTGTTCCACTGCTCTTCCTTTGATATCTGCATAGCTTCCTCCCTCACTTCCTTCATGGCCTCTGTGCAAATGTTACTTTATCAGAGAGCTCCTTCCTGATCTTTCTCTCTCAATATTCTCCCCCTTACTCTGCTTTATTTTTCTCCATAGTACTCTGCATGCATTTATTTTTATTTTTTATTTTTTTTAGAGAGAAGGAGAGAGAGAGGTGGGGGTAGGGGCAGCTGGAAAGGGAAAGAGAATCTTAAGCAGGCTCCATATCCAACTCCAGCCCAACATGGGGCTCCATGTCACAACCCTGAGATCATGACCTAAGCTGAAATCAAGAGTCCGATGCTTAACAGACTGAGCCACCCCCAGCACCCCTCATGCATTTATTTATGTATGTATGTATTCATTATTATTCATTCATTCATTTAAAGATTTTTATTTATTTATTTTGACAGAGAGAGAGAGAGATCACAAGTAGGCAGAGAGGCAGGCAGAGAGAGAGGGGGAAGCAGGCTCTCTGCTCGACGATGCGGGGCTCGATCCCAGGACCCTGAGATCATGACCTGAGCCGAAGGCAGAGGCTTAACCCACTGAGCCACCCAGGCGCCCTGCATTTACTTTTTATTTATTTTCTGTTTGCATGTACTAGAATGTAAACTACTTCATCTTTATCTGCTTTTATCACCTTAGTCTCTCCTAAGCCAGTTCCTGAAATATTGTGCTTCATAAACATTGGTTGAATGAATGCATAAATGAATGAAGGGGTGCAGGGGTGGAGAGAGGGAAGAGGGGGCAAGTGAGCAAGGAAGGAAGGGAGAGAGGAAGGTATGGATGGAGTGGGCATTGGGGTTGACTGGGTATTCTCTTTTAGAGAATCTGAATACAGAACATGAAGTGAGAGTAGGCAGCAACTGTAACAAAAACAGATACAAGAGAAACTGATTTACCAAAATGATGAAATGCTAAATTAGGAGTCGCTAGAATAGCTGCTAAATACGCATATGGCAAACAAACAGCACAGTCTCCGAAACCACAATCCCCTTCTCCCCAGATCTCCTCTTCTGTCTTCTTTACTCCCTTGAGTATCCCTACAACAAACCTCCTTGGACGAACACACCCCGCATGTGTCACTCGCTCAAAGACCCTAACCACCCAGCACTCATCCCACACTCTTTGTGGTGGACTCAGGTATCCATGGCTTTCTCTGCTAGAAAAAGAGCGTGCTGTGCAGATCTTGGGGGCAGGAGTCAGAGAGGTAAGCAACTCTCCTGCCAGCCTCAAGGCAAATTTGACCACAGAGAAAACTCTGATAACAGAGTTCTGTGCCCCTGAGGAGACCCTGACAGCAGCCCCTACATTGGAACAATTTGTCTCATCATGTCCTCAACCTTGCTTTTGTTGGGCATCCTTTATCCTCCTAACTCTTATCCCCACTCCATTCTGACACTCTTTTTTCTGATCTCCTTCTCTGAAGCCCTTCCACTGAGCCCTCTGAAAATCACCAGCAAAACCTCCACAGCCTTCAAATCTTCTCTGAACTTGCCTGAATCTTAGTGCAATCACTGGAACCTGACTTCTCCTCTAGATACTGTTTCCCCTGGAGCCTCTCAAGTGGTAGCTGTTTTCTCTACCTTTTCTCTTATTCCATGAGAATCTCTTGCACCTCATTGCCACTCTCAGACCCTTCTCCATCCTCCTCCCTAAAATGCCTAGCCTTGAATTTCTTGTCACCTGACCCAACCATAGGGTTCCTCTCTCCTTTTCTGATACACGCATTCATTGCTATCAATTTCCCTCTTGGCACTGCTTTTGCTGCACCACAGTACATTTTCACTTACTCCAAAATATTTTTTAAAAATTTCTCTTGTGGCATCATCAAGAGAATAAAAGACCAGTGCAATTTATAAATTTTAAAATGTCATTTCTTAATCTCCAGATATTTTGAGACTTTCCATATATCTTTCTGGTATTGATTTCTAGTTTAATTCTGTGTGTTCCGAAAATATGCTTTGTAAGATTTCGATTCTTCTGACTTTGTCAGGGAATGTTTTAGTCCAGATTGTGTTCTGTGTCTCAGTTAAGTGTTCCATGTGAGTGTGCAAAGAATGAGTATTCTCCTGTGGCTCGATGGAGTATTCTATCAATGTCAATTAGATCCAGTTGATTGATGGTGCTATTTAGTTCAACCATGTCCTTACTGATTTTCTCCCTGCTAGATCTGGCCTAGCTGAAATTCCATGGCTATTCACCACACTCCCTCCATTGCACCTTGCCCCTCTCTGCTTCTGTGCATTCACTTACCCAAACCCCAGCTGTGACTCAGTCCAGCTCTCTGCATATGCCTTGCCCTGTCTCCACACATGCTGGCTGTGGTTGGACCTTGCTGACAGGTCTCTCTTAAAATTCATGACCTCTAACCTCAGGTGGGCCTAGTGCATTGCCAAGGCAAAAGACTGACATTCCCTGGTCCATTCCCATCCCACTTTCATGAGTGACTGTTTCATACTTTCCTATTTCTCCTCAAATCGCTAATACCTCCTTCCTAACCCTTACTCTCTGCAGATGACCTTGCTTCTTAGTTTACCGAGAAAGTAGAAATTCCCATCACCATATCCACACTTGTATTTGTGCCCATACACTCTGTCTCCAGGCCTTTCACCATGACTTGCTTGTCTGTGCCAGTAGCAAATGCCATCCCCTTCATGTATGCACTAGATTCTTCTTGCTTACTCAAAAGCCCAGCAATTCTCTCTTTCTCCTGCATCATCCATTTGTCCTTCTCTTTGATCTTTCTCATCAGCACACAGGCTGTTTTTCTTTTTAAAATGGCAGGTATTTTATTCCTTGGGGCTCTGCATTTGCTTTTTCCTCTAGGGAAGATGCAATTCTCTAAGATAGCCACATGACAGTCTCCCTCTCCTTTCTGGATCCTTATCCAAATCATACCTCTCAGGGACACCTTCTCTAGCCACCAGTCTAAAACTGCAACTCCTTGTGGTAGACAAGGCCTAGGGTGCCTCTCAATGAGCCATGTCCTTGTAGAATCCTACTCCTGGTGGCTGACGGCAGAACCTGTTACTTGCTTCTAACAAATAAAATGTACCAAAGGTAACAGGGAGCCATTTCTTGATTAGGTTATATTTATATGCCAAGATGTTGGACTGTCACCCACAATTATATTACATTATGTAAGACTACATCTCAGCAGAGCAGAACAAGAGCTTTTTCTTACCGGCTTGAAGAATAGGCTACCATACTGTGAGAGGTCCGCTGGAACTGGGAGGCTTTGAGGATCCAAGGGCAGCTTCCAGTGGACTCTCCGTCATACAACCATAAGGAACTAAGTTCTGCCAACAGCCTGAGTGAGGCTAGAAGAGGATTATTCTCCAGTTAATTCTCCACGTGAGAATTCAGCTCAGCTGGCACCTGGACTGCAGCCTTGTGAGACCATGAGCCAAGGACCCAGTTAAACCTGGACTCCCAGAAACTGTGACTCAGTCATGTATGTGTTGTTTTAACCTGCTAAGTTGGTAGTAATTTGTTATGCAGAAAAATAGAAAACAAACACATTGCCAAATGTTCTCTGCTACCCTTTTCTGTTTATTCTTTTGCCTTAGCACTTTTAGTCATTTAACATTTTCTATTTATACCTTGTTTATTGTCTGTGCTTCCCCCTCTACTCTTGAATACAAGTTCCACTAAGACAGGGATTTTGTCAAGTTTTTTCCTACCATTATATTCTAAGCGGCTTGAACAATCTCAAAACATGTTTGTTGATTGAATGCATAAGTGGATGGATACTAAGTCTTGTTACCTGAGTGGAGGAATTCATTTAGGTCACATATATCTCAGAGAGGTAAGAAGTTCTGAGAGGAAAGGTGTGTATTGTGTTTAACTTGTTATTATAGAAATGTTCAAGCATTGGTTCAATGTGTTATGTTCAAGTAACAGCTTCTTACTAGTCTGGCTTATTCCAGGGGTAAATTATAAATTCTAAGAGCAGCATTCTTCAATTTTTAGACTTGACTCATATCAAAAAATACATTTCAGGGGCTGCCTGGATGCCTCAGTCAGTGAAGCATGCAACTACTAATCTTGGGGTCATGAATTCGAGCCCCACATTGGGTGTAGAGATTACTTAAAATTAAAAAAGATACATTTCACATTATGTGTCAGTACACACATATACCTACATAAATAACTGAAACAAAAGTTTCACGAAATAGTTACTTATCTTTATAACATGTTCTCACGGATTCCCATTCCACTTCATTCTGTTGCAGTCCATTTTTTAAAAACTGGATAAAACCCACTGACAGGTCCTAGAGAAACGCTCCGGGGAATTCTCCATGAAGACCAATCCTCTGTGTCGTCAAGCATCTTCCAGGTTTGGATTGTGGTGGGTTTGACATTGTTCTTCTGGGTGACTATGACAAGGGCATCCTGTGTGCTGCCTGGAAAGCAGAACTGTGTGCCTTAGCAGATGGGAGAGCTGAGGGGCAGGGCTGGCATTTTCTTGTAAAACTGCAAATGAATTTGCCTGAGATTGAGAGTGACCACCCTCTGCTTACAGCTGAGCCACAGGAACACCACGGGGCTGAAGCTCACCGTCATGTCTATGTGAGTGTTCCTCCATTTCAGAGACTCTACAAAATCCAAACAACTGTTACAACTTGTCTTTAATCACGGGCGAGTCTCAGATGTCTAAATGGTCCCTGAGTCACTCGCCTTGAATTCCTGACTGTGACGTGGTTTTCAAAATCACAAAAACATTAGCCATCTTACATGGTTCCAAATGGCATAACTCATGAAACTAATGAAAAATTATGGCAAAGCACTTTTCATATAGCATGCACTAATCAGTGCGCCCAGAAAAGCCAGTGTTGATGAAGTGCCATTAAGTTATGGCATAAAATGCCACCTGCCGGTAAATCTGGGTCTAATTTGCCTTTTTGCAAGTAGCTTTCTATTTATTTGAATGTGAAATGAATCCCCAGGATGGGTAGATGATAAAGATGCTGCCCCTTCAAGACTCATTTGACTTTAAATGTATTTGTTCTTTTGTTTAAGCATGTGGTTCAAGAAAAATTTTTTAAATCCCTTCTTAATTAGCTCAGCAGGGCAGCCAGAAGGAGGAAATGCCTGATGGCTTACTCCCTTGCTGTTCCTGCGCCCACCACTCTGCTAGATGCTTAAGGAGCAAGGTAAGAAAGGGAAGAGAGCAGAAAACAAAAAGCACACAGAGATCAAGAGTAAATGAAGGTTTTGTGGAGCACTTCTTTTTGGCTCCCCTCCCTTACCTTTCCTGTGGGCTTGGCTCTGTTTACAGCGATTCCTTACCTTGGGTCAGATGGCCTCAACTCCCTTCACTTTTGTTTCCATTAAAGCATTCCTGCCATGTTTCTCACTCCTGTGGGATAATATTAAATTTAGTGGATTTCACCAAGGTAACACTTTCTGTCACCATGAGAAGGCAACAGCCAAATTCACGATGTAGGAAAATCTATGGAACGAATGACCCGATTTTTCTACAACATGAATATCATGGGAACTGGAAGGGGGAGGGGAATGAACATGTGTCTGGAAGAGAGGAGGAGGAGTTGTTATAAAATAAAAGCAATAAGGGATATTATTAATCAGGTTCAATTTTGTCTCAAAGTAGACACAAGAGTATAATGAATTTCTGACTGCCCATCACCCAGCTTCAACATGTATCAATATTTTGCTCTTGCTTTAGTTATGCATTTAGATTATTTATGTGTTTTGTGAAGGATTTTAAAACAAAACCCAGAGTTCATATTATTTTACCCAGAAATACACTACACTTTGGCAAATTTTAAGCCTTTCAAGAGGACTCTGCTGGAAGTACCCCATGCCCCTAAATGAGGGTTTGCTCTAAGAACATTATTGACGTTTATAAAAACACATTGTTCTACACAAACTCTCAAGATAAAATTCCTTCTGGACTTAGCTTAGAAGAAACTCCACAATTTCTCACCAGAACACTGAAAACTCAGTACACAATCAAATTTTTGTTTATATGAAACCCGCTAGGAAGCTTAAAGACAAATCCCTGGCCAATCGTGGCAGCTATCTACCCTCTGTAATAAGAAATTTTGTATTAACGTCGTTTCTAGCTCTAATAGGTCCCTCTCCTTGCTGTTCCTTTCTCTTTTTCATCTGCAAATCTGGGTTACCTTATTGATTTGTATATCCCTGTAAGCAGATGTGCACTGGTGAATGTTTCACAACTGGCTCTCTGAGGGAAAAAAATGCATATATAAATACAAATTTATTATAGATTTTGCTGCTATGAATGATGTCTCACCTATAATAAGCAAATAATAGTAAAATATACAATACTCTCTATTGTAAATTTCGTGCAGCCAAGTGATTCTCATAGAATGCTTTTGTGAGGGCGCCTGGGTGGCTCAGTGGGTTAAAGCCTCTGCTTTCGGCTCAGGTCATGATCTCAGCGTCCTGGGATCGAGGCCCGCATCGGGCTCTCTGCTCAGCGGGGAGCCTGCTTCCTCCTCTCCTTGTCTCTCTGCCTGCCTCTCTGCCTACTTGTGATCTCTCTCTCTGTGTCAAATAAATAAATAAAATCTTTAAAAAAAAAAANAAAAAAAAAAAGAATGCTTTTGTGATTTTTGTCAAATGCTTTATCTGTAGCTAACCTATGCTTGCAATTGATTAAGAATAGTTCAAACAGGGGCACCTGGGTGGCTCAGTGGGTTAAAGCCCCTGCCTTCCACTCGGGTCATGGACTCAGGGTCCTGGGATCGAGGCCCGCATGGGGCTCTCTGCTCAGCAGGGAGCCTGCTTCCTCCTCTCTCTCTGCCTGCCTCTTAGCCTACTTGTGATCTCTCTCTCTGTCAAATAAATAAATAAAATCTTAAAAAAAAAAAGAATAGTTCAAACATGAATGTTGGTTGATATTTTTATTTACTTTAACAAGGAAGATGAAAGTAAAACAATAAAAACCTGTGTTGTGGGCTAGAACTTCACTTTTTCCTCGTCATGTGAGCGAATTTTTGCTAAACTGGTTATTTGTTTTCAAATATTTGAAGAATATCTGCTCAGGTTTTTTTTGTGTGTGTGCTAATCAGAATATGACTATAGACACGACATACTTTTAAGTTTGCTCTATACTGTTACCATTCTATCCACTCCTTTATGAATGTAGACAATCAATAAAGCAATAAATGAAACCTTGCTTTGTAGTATTTGCCCATTCCCATGGCGTAAATACTTTCACCATGGCCAATTTCAAGGTGCCAACATGAGGGTGCTGAATGTGAATTTAGGAAGAGATGTGCAGAGACGCCTGAGTGGCTCATTCGGTTAGGCATTTGCCTTCAGCTCAGGTCATGGTCCCAGGGTCCTGGGATCGAGTCCCACATCAGGCTTCTTGCTCAGTGGTGAGTCTGCTTCTCCCTCTGCCTGCTGCTCCCCCTGCTTGTGCTCGCTCTCTGACAAATAAATAAATAAATCTAAAAAAAAAGAGAGAGAGAGAGAGAAAGAAAAAGAGATGTGCAGTAGGGATATCATTCTGTAGCATTTTCATCATGCAGGTACATAAATAAATAAACCTCAACAGTATAAGGAACGGTGAAACAGAATTAGAAGATAATAAATTTGAGTACTTATTTCTTTTATTTTTAATGTAATTATTTAATTGTAAATTTCTAGATTTTGATTTTTAATAATGGCTTTTTAACAAACAAGTTGTAAGAAATTTAACAATAAATTTCTCATAAGCCAATACAAGATGACTCCAGCATACCGCTGTCTGTAAGCCAGCTAAAATACTTTTGGAACTAGGTGGGTATGAAAAATGAATAGATGAATGCACTTGTAGGCATTCCTCTTATGGTAGGATTATGGATTGCTATTATAAAGTCCTTATGTGAGAATACTAGGTCCTGGATTAATGATAACAAACATCCTTTTTTAAAGTATTGCCAAATTATTTAAAATAGTCAAGACATGGAAACAATCTAAGCATCCATTGACAAATGAATGGATAAAGAAAATGTGGTGTGTATGTATGTATATATATATATAAATTTGTAATGGAATATTATTCAGTCATAGAAAAGAAGGAAATCTTGCCATTTGCAACAACATGGATGGGCCTAGAAGGCATTAAGTCAGGCAAAGACAAATACTGCATGATCTCACCTCTACGTCAAATCTAAAAAAACCCCAACTCATAGAAATGGAGACTGGATTGTTGGTTGCCAAAAGGCAGTGGCGGGATGGGAGGGTAAACCTAAGACTCTGGCACTGAACCAGGACCCTCAGGAGGAATACACCCCATGAGAAAGGGTAAGACAGAAAAATAATTCACCTCCCAGCGGAGGAAACCTACCCAGAATTTGAACTGTCTCCATCCAAACTGTAGGGGGGAAAAAAGGTGAATATATTTTCTCAGAATCTGTACCCTTAGGCACTATTTCATCCTGAGATGGAGATTACATTTACCCAACCCATGCTATCAAGCTTTCAGATAAACATGAAAACAAGGGAATCAGCTGGGGACAGCCACAGAAGTCACCCTGCGCTCTCCTCTCCCTACTCAAGCTGTTCCTGCCTGGTCCCCTCCCAACTGGAACCTGCAGAGCTGTCACCTCCTGAGGCTACAGGGACCCTTGCCCGGCTGCTGGCGCCATGTCTCCTGGGCCTGTCCCCTCACTCAGAGCAAGACCAAGAGCCAGGGACAAGCCAAGCCAAGGCTGCCTGGGACCTGGGCGAAAGGGGCACTATCCTGGAAGGCTTCCTGAAGGAGCCGAAAGCAAAGGATGAAATCAGCACTCCCTCTAGGCAGAACTTAGTATTTTCATTGGGCCTAACCTTTGTCTTTTCATAATGATTATTTTCTTGCTAATTGCATGTAGCACTCCTTCCCCCAACTTATGCCACTCTGGCTGTGACCCTGCTCTCCTCTAGAACCTGTGGCTCCCTCTGACCAGCACAGTTACTCCAAAGCCTTCAGATCTTGCAAAGATGTCCTTCCTTTCAGGCCTCTTTCACACCCACTCTACCTGCTGCAAACACCTCCTACAGAGCATCTCATCACCACCCCCGGAACCCAGCAAGAATGTGCAGAAGTGCTCAATTAGCTGGATTACCAGATGTCTACTACCCCTCTCACCGCAAACCTACTCCCCTGAGTTATCTGGCAGCTCACAATATGCCCCACCCCTCTGAAAAACAAAACCAATGCAACACCTAAGAGCTCCAGATTTCTTTTTTTTATTTTTCTATTCTACCCTTCTTCCCCAAGCATCAGAAACCCGTTAAGGGTATTGCTGCTTACATGGTTAAACGCACACAGCACAAACTCGTACAGCACAGGAAGGACCCACTCAAATGTGTTCACGTGTTCCTAGAAGACTGGTCTCTTCTCTTTCCTTATTCACTCTCCCTCCCCTTAGGGATTATAAAAGTTAAAAAAAATTAAAATTAAGTGGTGTCAGGTTGGTAGCACCACGTAATGCCTGAGGAGAAGCAAGCCCAAGTTTCTGGAAGAACAAATTAAGTTCAATCAAACGGGATCCCTTGGGTAAAAGTTACCAAATACAGGAGGAAATAAATCAACATGGGTGGAAGTCAGGAGTAACAATACATAAAAGATAAGCATCCTGAAGAACCTCAGATATCAGAGCTACTGGGAACTAAATCACAATATATGAAGTGTTTCAAGGAAAAGATGGAATCAGAAAATGATCAAGAAACAGAGAACCAGGAAGATTTGAAAATGATTCCTAAGAAATTTTAGAAAAGAAAAATATTATTAAAAATAAAAACAAGGAAAAAAAATAAAGTAAAATAAAAACAAGAGGTGCCTGACTGCAGTTCAGGTCATGATCTCAGGGTCCTGGGATCCAGCCCCGTACTGGGCTCCCTGCTCAGCTGGGAGTCTGCTTGTCCCTCTCCCTCTCTCCCCACTTATGTTCTCGAGTGCTCTCTCTCTCTCTCTCTCTCTCTCTCTCTCTCTCTCTCTCTCTCTCAAATAATTTAATAAAACCTTTAAAAAAATGAGAAACAAGAATGGGCTAAACTGAAGATTAGATATATTTTAAAAAGCAGCAGCAAACTGGAAGACAGGTCCAAAGAAATTATCCACAATTAAGCACAGAGCATCACAGAAACAGAAAAATCTGAAAGTGAAAAGAGAGGAAAGATAGAATGAGCAGGTGTAACAAATGTCCAATTTGAAAGGGAAGAGTCCAGGAAGGGTAAAGACAAAGCAGCTGAGAGTTTTAAAAATTCACGGGACGTTAATACACAGAGAAGAAGCACATAGATAAATAAAAAGAAATAGCCACCGGAGCATGTTGTCGTAACTCTGTGATACAAGAGACGATCCCCAAAGCCAGCACAGAAGACAGACAACTTGGTGACAAGCCATGACGATGAGACCACCAGCCCATCAGCCGATGGCTACACGGGAAGCCACAGCAGGGCAGGAAAATCTCTGCTGAGAGAAAATGACTATCAACCAAGTATCACTCAGCCAGGAAAATGTCATTCAAGAAGACAGGTGAAATAACCACACTGAAACAGTTTACCACTAACAGGACCTGCACTCGAGGAAGGGTTATACTTCAGAAAAAAAGGCAAGGGCGCCTGGGTGGCTCAGTGGGTTAAAGCCGCTGCCTTCAGCTCAGGTCATGATCCCAGGGTCCTGGGATCGAGGCCTGCATCGGGCTCTCTGCTCAGCAGGGAGCCTGCTTCCTCCTCTCTCCTCTCTCTCTGCCTGCCTCTCTGCCTACTCATAATCTCTCTCTCTGTGCCAAATGAATAAATAAAATCTTTAAAAAAAAAAAAAAAGAAAAAAGGCAAGTCTGAGAAAAGACTAGGGGTAAAGAAATTGATAAACACGGAGGTAAAATAAACACTAGCTGTATGAAATAAACAATATCTATCTAATCTGTAGGGTTAAAAAACCCTCAACAGTAGCCTGGAAGTCAGGAGAGGGATGTGAGTGAAAGAGGTCGAATATCCTTACATTGCCAGGAAAGGAGTATCGATGTGATTCAATAGTAGTTTGATCAGTTAGGTACACACGTTAAGGTTTCAAGGACTAACGAAAGAGGAAGGAAGGAAGGGAGGGAAGGAGGAAGGGAGGGAGGGAGGGAGGGAGGGAGGGAATAGCTTCCCAACCCGTAAAGAGAGAGAAATGGACTAAGAAAAGCAAGCAAGCAAGCAAAGAAAGTCAGCCCATCCCCAAAAAGGTCAGAAAGACGTAGAAAAGAGCTGTGTATTTAAATGGTGACATTTAGGATGGTCACCAGAAGGAAGGGATTGATCTGCAGCAGGTGAAAGAGGATCCCCTCCCTTGACTTGTGTGCACCTGGCCCTCCCCCTCTCAAGCAGGCTGTCTCCAAGCGCAGTAGCCTCTGGCCAGTGAGTGGATGAGTGGGAGCAATGAGGCAGCAGGCAGGGTGCCCAAGCTCCTGATACCCCTTCTCAGAGAAGATGGAGGCTCTGCCATTTGGGTTCTGAATCCATGGCCAGTCAGGATCTCCTGTGCAACTCTGTCTCAACTGGATTCTCCCTCTCCCAGCTTCCTCCCCCAAGTCTTTGTTTGGTTGCAGTGACTGGGAAGTGTCTGTTTACAGCTCAGTAACATGAAGTGGACGGGCCTGGACAGAGTTGAGTGGCCTGAGTGATCATCCCTGCCACACCCCTAGTGACTGTGTAAATTCAGGACATGGGTGTCATCTCTGCAGTTGTCATGGCCTGTGCAAATGATGAGGTTGAACCAGACAATCGGCCAGATCCTGTACAGCTCTAATATCCTTTGATTATGCTCCTCATTAAATATGCATCAGAGACATTCAGTTGTAAGCTTTATTTTCTGGTAATATTAAACTCTGCTCTTTGTGCAGAGCCCTTAAAACTTGCTGCTTATATAACATGTTCACATGCCCACAAAACACAACAGCAGTATTCCCTCTTGTACCTTGTATTCCATTATTGCCTTTCTTCATATCCCTTTTCTAGGACCTCAAGTGAGAAGATCTTAAAAAAATACAAAAGGAAAAAGGAGGAAAAAAAACCCCTCAGTGATTCTGCTTCGCTTTGATAGATCTCCTTGTTTCAGGTGCATCACCTGTCGAGTTGGCTCCCATCCTAAGTCCTCCACTCTGGGGATCTAATGGACCTTTACCTGTCTGGATAGAGAAGCCACGTCCCACTGACAGTGCACTATTAAGAGTTCCAAATGACCTTTCAGTAGCTAAATTAAATGGTCGTTGTCCACCATGATGCTACTTGATTTAAGTGATGCTTTTGATGTGATTAATCATAGAGTATTGCTTCACTAACTGTCCTCATTAAACTTTCAAGGTTCTGGACTCCAGTCTCCAGTGTGTTTAATCCTGTCCACACCTTTCCCTCAGACAGTTTTAGAGCCCATCATTCTCATGCAGAGGGCACCCCAAAGCCTAACGCTCCCAGTTACTCTCCTTACTTGTCACCTCTCACACTTAAAGGTATCCGCTTGTTTCACCAGAACAACAGCTGAGAAATGAAGCAGCCTCCTCCTTGACTGCCCACTCAACCCCCAGCCCTTCCTTGTGTGTGGGTGTCGGGCTCGGACGGGTGGCCCAGGTGCCTCAACATTCAGAGTCGGAGACTGGGGTACTAACCTCTCACCCCCACCACCCTGGTTTCTTCTCCGGTCCGCGAGAGCATTCTCTCCTTTTAGGCCCTGGGGGTGTTCACAGAATTCTCACCTCAGTCTGCCCGCCAGCACCGTGTGCATTCTCAGCCAAAGCACTCATCCGCTAGGCACTCAGGGCCATTAGAATAACCCTTGCCTCTTGGCATTACTGTGCCATGCCCATTTCATACTTACAATACTGCCGATACTTGTATTGTATTCTATTGCAATACTTGCAATACAGCTGGCTGGCACCAGTAAGCCCTAATGAGTGATTTCTAATCTACACCCATTTTCAGTCTGTGCCTGTGCCACGCCAGCTGTGAAATATATCCAATGTGACCAGGAGGTAGATGCTACTCACAGTTTATAAATGAAGAGACTGAGGTTCCGAGTTGTGCAAGAAGAAGGGTCAGCAGATCATAACAGAAGTGAGGTGGCCCTGGAGCCATAGGGGGCAACACGCTGGTCATGGTCAAGACAGTAGCTCCTTGGCAGACCTGTTCTGTTACGTCATCTGGAAGGTTGCTCCCACACGCTTGACCTAGAGCTCATTTCTTCAAATTCTCCTAATTCTATAAAATACTTTCCGTAATAAATGTGTGTGAAGCAGCTCTGATGGATTCTGTTTTCTGCAACCAAAAATCCCAGCCAGGACACCTGTTTCAGGCATCAGAACTGAATTACATACCCAGCATTAAAGGGCTGGCAGAGAAGGTGGCGGCAAGTGCACTGGTAGCAGGATACAGGGAAAATGGGAGCAGTAATAAAGGGCACTGCAGGTTTCCTTCTATCAAAATCCTGAAATTAAAATAACAGATCAGGGCGCCTGGGTGGCTCAGTGGGTTAAAGCCGCTGCCTTCGGCTCAGGTCATGATCCCAGGGTCCTGGGATCGAGGCCCGCATCGGGCTCTCTGCTCAGCAGGGAGCCTGCTTCCTCCTCTCTCCTCTCTCTCTGCCTGCCTCTCTGCCTACTTATAATCTCTCTCTCTGTGTCAAATGAATAAATAAAATCTTTAAAAATAAAATAAAATAAAATAAAATAACAGATCATAAAGTATTTTGAAGGCATTAGGCGAAAAAGCCATCTTTAAGGCAATATTCTCTATTACGTTGCATCGATCACTATGTCAGGATTAATTACCTGTCCTCCTTACTGTAGTTGTTTGAAAACATCATACCTTTGCTCCCTTGAGAAGAGCACACTGTCTTAGTCAACTTGTTATCTAGAAACTCCATCTTGTCCTCTTTAGGATCCCCCGGTGTCTATAACTGCAGTGGCTACCATGTGGTCAGCACTTAATTAATATTTGTAACTGAAAGAAAAAATGAAAGAATGAATAAATGGATGACAGGATCTACCACAATGCCACACACAGAGAAGTGAATAAGGGTTGCAGAAATGGATGATACATACAGACATCTCCTGTAAACCCTTAGAGAGCCCTGGTGGAGAAATGTTTTTACCCTATGAAAAAGTTTTGAAAGAGAATCAGCAATAACAAAGCTCTAAACGAAGGCCAGATGGCGGAAGAAAGTTGATCTATAAGATACCCTCAATCTAATAAAGGGTATTGATGAAAAAAACCACAACTAGCATCGTATTAATGATGAAAAATTGAATACTTTCTACCTAAGACCAAGTACAAAACAAAAAAGTCTGCTTTTTTGATGCCAACATTGTACTAGAAGTTGTAGCGAGGGCAGTTAGGCAAGGAAAAGAAAAGGGAAAAAAGGCATCCAAATTGGACAAGAAAAAATAAAACCATTTTTATTTGCAGATGACATGATCTTATGTACAGGAAATCTTAAGGAATCCACTAAAAATCTACAGGAATTGGCAAACAAGTTCAGTAAGGTTATAAGATATAAGATCAATATCAAGCAATGAAGAAGCAAGCAATGAAGCAGATGATCAGAGTAGGGAGAGATGTTTTCAAATGACGGTCTTCAGATACCTTGCACCACAATTAACTGGAACCTTCTTTAGCATGCAGATTCCTGTGCCCCAACCAAGACACACGTAACCACATTCCCTGTTTTAGAAGCAGCTTCCCTCTCACCACCCTGATGGTTCTTACCCATACTAGTTTGAGAACTTGCATATTATATGCTGACTGTGAAGATAGTGCTTCCACTACAGAGCTGAAAACCTCTGCTGCCCATGAGGGGTGAGAGGAGAGATAAAGTAATGCATTTGGAGCCTAGATATTGATCTTGTCTCCCCAGACACAGACCTCCAGGGACTTAAGGGAGAACTAACAACAGAGTTAGCAGGAGGTATGTCAGTGAGGTTATTTTCAGCTCCAAATATCAAAAAGTCCACTTCAAAGTGTTCAACTAGCAAACACACAGTCTCAGCAAACTAAAAGTCTGCAGGAGGGTCAAGCAGCAGGGTTGGCATACACAAGGACCATTTCCAGATCCTCTCTGCTGCCGTTCCCCTTAAGGATATGGTCACTTATTAGGGTCATAGCATCTAAGACAAAGAGCCTTAGAGGCTCTAGGCAATCTCAGGTGGCACTGGGTGAGAAGCTTCATTATTTTTAAATTTGAATATTTCCCACTGCATCTTCACAAGTGGGTTTCCCTTTTGGTTCTGGAAAAAAACGTAGTCTCTAGTTAGGCCACACATCTGGTTAGACTACTACAGGCCACCATGACTCCAGCCCTCTTCTCCTCAAACCTCAATTTGGGTCATTAGGTTGGCCTATTTGAAGAAACCAAGAAACCTCACTGAAAAGATGAATCAGAGCAAACTGAGTGTGGCATCAAACCCTAGAGGCATCCCAGCACTCACATATATACATCTAATTTCAAAATGAAGTCACACTCTTCAAGGCAGGATCAGTAAGTTTTCAGGATTATCAATGAATTCGGTTATTCTGTAGTGTACACCTGATTATTATTTAGGGCACCATTTCTCAGCTCTCCCAGTATAATTTTATTAATGGAGATATAAACATAACATTTATTTTATAATTTAACAAATATTTGCTGAGAAATGAAAGCCAAAGCAAGCAGAAGGAAGCAACAATTAGAGCAGAAATCAATGGAAGAGAGAATAGACATGCCATAGAGGACATCAATAAAACTAAAACTTGGTTCTTTGATAAGATCAACATAACTGACAGACTTTTAACTAGCAAAACCAGAAAACTACAATTACTAAAATCAGAATGAAAGACGAATATTACTACCAACCTTACAGAAATAAAAAGGACTATAAAAGAATGCTATAAGCAACTTAGATGAAATGGACAAATTTCTAGAAAGACACAAACTACTGGAAATTAACAACAACAACAAAAAAAACCCCCAGAAAATCTGCAGAGACCCATACTAAATAGGGATTAAATTACAAATTTGAAAACTACCTACAAAGTCCTGACCAAGATGGCTTCACTGGTGAGTTCTACCAAACATTTAAAGAATAATTACTACCAATTCTTCACAAATTCTTCCAAAAATAGAAGAGGAAATAATTCTCATCTTATTCTATGATGCGGATACCATACCAGACAAATACATCAAAAGAAAACTATAAATCAATTTGTGTTATAGATAGATAGGTAGATAGATGCAAAACCAACAAAATACTAGCCAGTAGAATCCAGCAATATATAAAAAGCAAACATCATGACTGAAATTTATCCCAAGAATGCAAGACGGGCGCCTGGGTGGCTCAGTGGGTTAAAGCCTCTGCTTTCGGCTCAGGTCATGATCTCAGCGTCCTGGGATCGAGGCCCGCATCGGGCTCTCTGCTCAGCAGGGAGCCTGCTTCCTCCTCTCTCTCTGCCTGCCTCTCTGCCTACTTGTAATCTCTCTCTCTCTGTGTCAAATAAATAAATAAAATCTTTAAAAAAAAAAAAAAAAAAAAAAAAAAAAAAAAAAAAAAAAAAAAAAAAAAAAGAATGCAAGACTACTTTAACATCTGAGAAACATCAATTAGCGTAACATACCATATCAATAGAATAAAGGAGGGGAAAACACATGATCCACTCAATAGACACAGAGAAAACATGACAAAATTCAACACTACTCATGATGAAAAGAAAAACAAACTACAATTAAGAAAAATCAACAAACTAGGGATGTAAGGAAACACTCTCAATCTAATAAAGGGTATATATGAAAAAAACCACAACTAGCATCATATTAATAATGAAAAAATGAATACTTTCTACCTAAGACAAATACAAAACAAAGAAGTCTGCTTTTTGATGCCAACATTGTACTAGAAGTTGTAGTGAGGGCAATTAGGCAAGGGAAAGAAAAGGGAAAAAAAAGGCATCCAAATTGGACAAGAAAAAATAAAACCATTTTTATTTGCAGATGACACGATCTTATGTACAGGCAATCTTAAGGAATCCACTAAAAATCTATAGGAATTGGTAAACAAGTTCAGTAAGGTTATAAGATATAAGATCAATATATAAAAATCAATGATATATTATACAGTAGTAATAAATTAAAAATAAAATTAAGAAAATTTCATTTAATATCCAAAAAGAATAAAATATTTAGGCTAAATTTAACAAAAATGTAAAACTTATACTCTGAAAACTATAAAACATTTTTAAAAGGAATTAAAAAAACATAAATAAATGGAAAGAAATATAATATTGTTAAGATGGCAATACTTCCCAAATTGATCTATATTTTCAACAAAATTTCTATCAAAATCTCAGTTGGCTTCTTTGCAGAAATTTGCAAGCCGATCCTAAATCTATACGGCAATTCAAGGGACCCAAAAGAGCCAAAACTATCTTGAAAAACAGAAAGTTGGAAGACTCACACTTCCCAATTTCAAAAATTACCACAAAGCTACGGTAATTAAGACAGTGTAGTACTGGAATAATGGTAGACATATAGATAAATGGAATAGAATTGAGAGTCCAGAAAGAGACCCACCCAGTTACAGTCAATTGATTTTCGACAAGGAAGCCAGGGCAATTCAATAGGGAAACAGTAGTGTTTTCAGCAAATGGTACTGAGACAACTGGATATCCTCATGCAAAAGGATGAGGCTGGAGTCCTACCTCACTCCTATATATTAAAATGAACTAAAAATGGATCAAGACCTAAATATAAGAACTAAAACTATAAAACTTGTTAAAAAGAACTTATGCATAAATCTTTGTAACCTTGGATTAGGCAGTGGTTTCTTTAATAACAAAAGCACAAGCAAAAAAGGAGATAAATTGTACTGGTTTCTTACTAGGCAGGGCTTTGGTGACCTTGATGAGAGTAGTTTTGGAGGAAAGGAAGAGGAGAAAGGTAGCAAGGGTTGTATGTGGAAATGGCAGTGGGCATACAGAGAATGCAAGAGATATGGAGGGGGATGAATCAGCAAGACTTTGCAAGAGATAAGATCTTTCCTTGAAGTACAAGAAAGAATGAAAAGTCAAGTATGCCATATATAACTACTTAGCAAAAACACTTTGTATTCTGATTTGGTTTGCCAAGTGTGCAACCTCTCTAGTGCTGTAGGAAAAAAAATGGTTTCAGTAATAAATGTGTACTATAACAAATATACATATAAAATCCCAATTTAGTGTACAAATATACATATAAAATCCCAATTTAGTGTACACACTTATAGAAATAAGGTAGAAAATACACAAAACAAATTTTATAGGTTTCTTCCTGATTCAGAGATAAACGATAATTTTGAATTTCTTCTTTATAGTTTTAAATAAGAAAAAAAATTCTTAGAGAAAACAAATACAAACAGTTGTTTAAATTTCATAATATATAATAATAATGGAAAAAGAATAGCTTTTTCTCTCCTATCATCTTCCCTCCCTCATGTCCCTGCCTAGGTCCTTCCTTTGCTAGAAATTGCAGGTAGGCCTAACCTCCTTCCGTACAGTCTTGGTTCAGGCAAGTTTAACCCTCACACACGAAGTGGGAAGGGTGAAGTCCCACACTTCTCTGAGGAAGGTAGGATTGTAGAAGGGTTAAGAGCAACCCCAGAGTTCCTGGCCAGGTTTCACCCCTCACCTGTGAGTGGCCTAGAGCACAAATGCAATCTTCTTTTTTTTAAATGCAAATTAATGTTTTATTGGTCCCTTCAGGACAGCGTTTGGCACAGCCCATGTGCCAAACAAATGCAATCTTCTTAACTGTAGTTTCCTCAGGTGCAATGGGCTCATTGTACAGGGGTCTTCTGAGGGTAACGTGAGCTAATGCCTGTACATGGATTAGCATAGTGCACAGTTACAGTTGGCTGGTATCATTATTATTAGTTTTATCTGCATGAGATTATGAGTTTGACAATTTTCAAAGGGCAGCAAAAATCTCTGAATGTTAGGGTACCTGTACTCAGCGACAAACTACCGGAATTTAGAGTTTTAACAATATCCTGTGCCTGACCTTACCTGATCTACACAGAAGACTAATCGAGTCTTTCAAATGTCACTTCCAGGCTGCTCTCCCCTTGACGTTCACATGCCTTTAATCATCCATCACAATAGGAGACTTGATCAAAGTCACGAACAGCTTGGGAGCTGAAATCACAGGAGAATTACAGCCTCTAAGATGACTTGAGACATTAAATCTTACTACTTAAAAAACTGCTCAAGCTTTAAAAGTTTTAACAATCCAAGGAAACAACAAAAAAGGAAATGTAATGTTTTAATATTAGCAAGGGAGCTTAGAAAACCATGGCCTATAGACCCATATAACACTTGTGCCAAAGGAGACAGGGGCTCCCCATCCAAATGACAAATGCAGGGTAGACTCAAGCATGACAAGAAGTCATCTTAGGAATGAGCAAGTCCCACTCTTTCATTTTACAGAAAGGTCAGGTGCAACTTCAGCCTCTGGCCCATGTTGCTTTCTGCACCATGGCTTCCCTCCCACAGCTGACCTGCACTGATGAGCAGCCCTAGGGTTGCAGTGTGGTCAGACCCAAACCACAAAGCCTTCCTCAGGGACTCCCAGACTCCTAAGGACCGAAGTTGCCAGAATTCTTCAATAGCTGGAAAGTGGAAGGGGGAGAACCCAACTGCAGGCCTTCCAGTTTTTTCCCATTTTTTTAACCAGGCCCATTAAATGAAAAGCAGAAGAGCAATTCCTAGAGGAAGGTCAAGGACAGAAAAGAAACTAGAGCTTCCCTCCCTGCCCAAAACTCTGCCCAGAACAAAGCTCTGCTCTCCAATCAAAGGCCTCCACTAGGCAGCTCCAAATCACTCTTCTCATCTTACTGCAAGGGATTCTCTATTACTAGAGTCTCCCAGATACATTTTATCCCCATTCTCCGTCCTCTCCATTCCCAAGTGCCATTGTCCTGCCCATTTCCATCTATCAAAATCCTGCTTATGCTTGAAAACCCAGCTCGAATCAGAATCAGGGCTCTCCATGAATTCATCCCAGATCCGCCCAAACAGAAAGTGGTGACTTTCCTTTGAAATGGAAAGAGAGTCATTGGTTAAATAGCTTCTAGAACCACCTAATGAGGAAGACATTTGATAAGAGGTTCATTGTTAAATACCGAAGGGGACACAGTCCCAGGAAGAATAGGAGGTGTGTTATTGTGTTAATATACCCCCTCAGTACCGAGCACAGAGAAGGGGCTTCATAATGAACAAGTGAGTGAATGAACAAACCAAAGAAAGAAAAAATAATCAAACCGTGTTTTTCAAGAGCTATCACCCTTTTAAAAAAAACAGCCTCTCCTCTTCATGACAATTTTAACCCAGGCGCAGCTCAGACCATATACTTACGGACCCACGGAAGACCATCAAAATGTGAAGCACATTTGGCTTTGACATGACGTACAACTAACTTTATTATTTCTGTTTTTTTCCCTTTCCTTTTCAGTAACAAAATAAATCCCAGCCTTAGCAAATGGCAAATCTCTATTCTTAAAGTGCATTTGGATTTTACTAATTTACTTTGCTTATACATAATTCAAAGGGGGATTTTCATTTCAGTGCTTTATTTGTGCCTTCTAGTTATTATTCCTTCTCAAAACAGCCTTTCACATATATTAGGTCTGACTAAAGGTTTTTGGGGTCTTTCTCTGTGTTTTTAACTTCATTTTCTTAAGCTTGCAAAGTAGAAGCAACAGTTTGGGTGACTGCTTTGTGAGAGTGTTCAATTTCTAGGACATTAAGAATCCTAGTGAGGAGTGAGGGGAGGATGAGGGATGAAAGGTTGCAATACCAGAATACAGGCTTGTGGTTTCTCGGAAAAGATCGTTTTTAAGCCAGAAGTCTCTAATTGCAGAGGAAATGGCCTTATGCAGAGTATTTAACAGGCACCTTGTCTTATATGCCAGGAACTATATTCCAGTGCCTGAATAAGCATGATTTTTTTAAAAAAGAGAGAAAGAAATCCATCTTACCCCGGCACTGTGATGTCAGACACTCTCTATACTGTGGAGGAAATTTTAACGAAAATCTCAGTGACTTAAGTGATAAGCATTGAAACCCCCCCCCCTGCTGTACCGTA
>LNAC01000058.1:3444146-3594061 GCA_002007465.1 Ailurus styani
TAGGGAGGGAAAAATAATGAAACAAGATGGGATGGGGAAGGAGACAAACAATAAGAGACTCCTAATCTCACAAAACAAACTGAGGGGGTGGGAGGGTAGGGATAGGGTGGATGGGTTATGGACATTGGGGAGGGTTTGTGCTATGGCGAATCCTGTGAAAGGTGTTAGCCTGATGATTCATAGACCTGTACCCCTGGGGCAAATTAAAAAAAAAAAGTAGGAAAAAAAACAATAAAGTTTGATGTGATATGTAAGAAACATTCTTCTAAAAAATATAATTATTTTAAAAAAATAAATTATTTAAAAAATAATTTAACGTAATTCAATAAAACACGTGATATAGGCTCTGTTTACAAAAAAAAAAAAAAAGAACACACAAAAAAAACAAATAACCCAATTAAAAAATGGGCAACAGACATTTCTCTAAAGGAGACATATAGATGGCCAACAGACACATGAAAAGATGCTCAACATCACTTATCATCAGGGAAATGCAAATCAAAACTACAATGAGATATCACCTCATACCTGTTAGAATAGGCTAAAATCAAAAACACAAGAAACAACAAATGTTGGTGAGAATGTGGAGAAAAAGGAACCCCTGGGAATGCAAACTGGTACAGCCACTCTGGAAAACAGTATGGAGGTTTCTCGAAAAGTTAAAAACAGAACTACCCTATGACCCAGAAATTACACTACTAGTTATCTATCCAAAGGATACAATTTGATTTGAAGGGGCACATGCACCCAAATGTTCATAGCAGCACTATCAACAATAGCCAAAATATGGAAAGAGCCTAAATATCCATCAGTTCATGAATGGATAAAGATGTGGTGTGTTACATACACACACACACACACACACACACACACACACACACACACACACACAAATGGAATACTACTCAGTCATCTAAAAGAATGAAATCTTGCCATTTGCAACAATGTGGATGGAACTAGAGTGTATAATGGTAAGTGAAATAAGTCCATCAGAGAAAGACAAATATCATGATTTCACTCATATGTGGAATTTAAGAAACAAAGTGATGAACATAGGGGAAAGAAAGGAAAAATAAAATAAGATAAAAACAGAGAAGGAGGCAAACCATAAGAGACTCTTAACTACAGGAAACAGGTTGCTGGAGGGGAGGGTGGTGGGGGCATGGGGTAATTAATTGGGTGATGAGCATGAAGGAGGGCACTGGGTGTTATATGTAAGTGATGAGTCACTAAATTCTACTCCTGAAACCCATACTACACTATATGTTAGTTAATTTGACTTTAAATAAAAATCTTGAAAGGAAAAAAAAAAAAGAAAACTCAGCTTGGCACAGGTATGTTGCTGGAAAAGAGAAACAGATTATTAGGCTTCTGATAATTATAGATATTCTCCTTTGTTATTGTAGCAAAACTTGGCATGTTATCTTCTTTAAAAAAAAATAGATTTTATTTTAGAGACTGAGAGAAGAGAGGGCATCCATACATGAGTGGGGGCAGGAAGAGGGAGAGAATCCCAAGCAGACTCCCTGCTGAGCAGCCCTACTCAGGGCACAATCCCACAACTGGGAGATTGTGACCTGAGCCGAAATCAAGAGTCAGACACTTAACCAGCAGAGTCACCCAGACGCCCCTTGGAATGTTATTTTTTTTTTAAGGTAAATCACAGGGCGGAATCTGAAACCATACCATGCACATCTGATACGGCTACACTGAAATCCATCTGTCCATAACACACTTGTATGGATCTCTTACCTGTGTATGAATTTAACCTTGCAGACCCCTGAAAGAATCTTAGGAACCCCCAGAGGTCCCTGAACCATACTTTGACAACCACTGATTTAAATTATTCAATTTTTTTTTTTTAAGTACGTAAGTTACCAACTAAGATGTAGGCAATTCCGGCAGCTGAGCCCACCTTAGAGGTTCTGTGACAGAGTGAGGAAGGCAAGGTTCATGCTGATTTAAAGATGAGCTTTGGTAGGTAGTTGGGATTAGTTCAATTTCCACAACAAACAGCTTACTCGGTCCTCTTTAAATATCCTCTTGAAACAAAGTTCCTAAAAGACTTGCAGTACCTGCGTACCACTGATGAGTACCCAGGGGAACAGAGAGGGGCTAAATGTCACTGCCTCTACTCAGCTGGCATACATTGTCTGAACATGTCGTTTACCTCCAAGTCCTTGAAGCAGGAATAGTAATCACTTGCGTGTGCTGTCAGCATATATCAAGGATCAGGGTCTCTGGGCAGGAGAAGTGCCCCCCCCCCAATAAGTAAATAAATAATGGAAAACAGTGCTACATTATTTGGGGCACAAAACTTTAAGTTGTCAGCACAGGAGATGCGTTTGCTCTAGCCTCTTTGCTCATGTACCCACTGACAATGTCTTTATCACTGTCTAAATTATTTTGATAATGTAGACCAATGTTTTAGTAATGGCAATTCTTGCTCCCCAAGAACGCCTTGGCAAGGAGTAAAAGACTGCCCCTCCCCTCTGAATCTCTAGGACTGGAACCAAGATATCAGTATTTTTGTGTGTGCGTGTGTGTATGTGTGTGTGTGTGTCCAGGCCATTCTAACAGGCAGCCAGTATTGAGTCCATTATGAAGACATCGCATTCTTAGTAAATCTTTAGGTCTCCCTCTGCTGCTCCCCCTTTATCCTCCCCTCAGTGAGTATGTATGTTCAAAGATCTACACTACATTTTTTGGGATACATAAAAATGGTAAGACATAGACTTTGTTTTGACCATAAATACACAGATGTTATTTATCACTGTGGAGGCAGAAGTAGGCTGGCTTACATTATATGCCTACCTAAACTTTTAATAAGATGCTTACAGAGGATAGAAAAAATAAGTTGTAAACTGAAGATCCGACTACACAATGCACAAAGAACCAAGTGCAGATGTTTTATTACCCTCTGGCAAGGTTGCACCCACTAAGACCCTGTAGGGACTGAAGCAAAGGAGGGAAGAATGAAACAGGAATCAGTCAAGGATGCTGTGTCCCAACCCTGTAATTGGCCTATTTAGAATGGGACGACCCCATAAAAAATAAAAAAGAAGGGTGCCTAATGGCTCAGTTGGTTAAGCATCAGCTTTCAGCTCAGGTCCTGACCCCAGGATTCTAGGATCGAGTCCCCCATCGGACTCCCAGCTCAGCAGGGAGTCTGCTTCTCCCTTTGCCCCTCTTCTACTCCTGCTTGTTCTCTCTCTCGCAAAAATAAATAAATAAAATCTTTTTTAAAAAAATAGAAATTAAGGAAGGAGTGGCCACCAAGAGCTACATTTTAGATATGGGTGGATAAAATAAACGGGAGAAAAAACTTTTGTTCCCAGAGTTTTAAAATAAAACTACTAATGAGATGTGATCTGCGTAACTACCTCCATGGTCAGGTGGCAAAACAGCTTAATTAAGACAGACTGAGTTCAAGGAATCAGGGAAACCTGAAACTGAAGAAGGGCTTACTTTAACACCAAGGCTCTGTTTAAAAGTGGGACGGCTTGATCCTACCAACCCCAAAGAAGCGAAAGCTCACTTGGGAGTAGTGAAAAAGCCTAATTTGCTAAAGAGATGAATCACAGTAAGAAACAAAACTGTCTGTATTCAATTACCTGTCCCATGAAAAATTGGTTCCCTCAAATTAGAACAACTGATAAAAACATACTGCTGTCGGAATAACAGAGCAGCTAAACTTCTCCACAAGAAACCTTTTAATTTCCTTTTAGAGACTCAATGCTTATAAGTTAAATATTTACATTAGGAAATTACAACCACAGTGAATTCTTTGAAAGTAATTCTTAATTCTATTGCTCATGAGTAGAGAGAAAACAGGAAGAAAAACATCTCAGATTGGTAAAGGAGGAGAGACAGATCAACTAATTCTAATTCTGAACCATTTCTATACATAAAAATGGTAAGAGACAGGGGAGATGGCTACTCCAGGTCACACAGGAAATCAGTCTAACAGCAGATACCAAACCTAGGTTCCTGGTACTCAGAGTGAGACCTTCCATCTATGACATATCTCACTATTTTAACTGTATATGAGAAAATATCACTTTCAGGATCACCCGCTAAGTGACAAAAGCATATGCAGAATCATGGAGTTGAGGAGGACCCAACGTACCAACTCAGCCGGTCCTCCCTTCCCAGCAGGTGAACTCCACCAGTGTCCCTGGAGTCCCGGCACCCACACATTCTATCGGCATTCTGCATTGACTAAGTACTTGATACTTTGTGTGTGTGTGTGACCAGCCAAAATCCCACAATGCAATTCAGATTACTATCTGCTTTAAATCCCAGGGTCGATGAAAAATAGCTAGTCAGGACCTGGGCTGAAACCTGTTCCATGCTTGAAGACAAATGAAAGCCTGCCACTTAATTGATTTCCATATTGAAAAATCCTAATGCTTTCTCCCAAAGCCTTATTTTCATCCCTTTAACAGTTTAGGCTTGTTTCTTCAGACAGCTTCAGTTTCTCCAGTTCACTTTCTAGTTGGATAATTTCTTTAATTTACTGAGATCTCTCTGAACCCCTGTCTATTAGCCAAAAGGGATGCTAATAAAAATAATACTAAGAGTTAATAGTTATTGCGAGATGACTAAGCATGTTCCCTAAGTGGCAAGATAACCTAGGATATTTGCTGCTGCTAGAGATTCAGAAGAATAAGCAGTGTGTTTCCTCTCCAAAAAGATCACACAGTCCTGTCTTGAGCTCGATTCCCTCCCCTCCGTGGGGGCTACTGCCGCTGGAGTTCCTGGGCTGACAGGAGAAGTTGTCAAGTCCCAGAAGACAAGTCACCCAAGCTTTGGCTTGGGAGTCCAGTGGATTGAAAGCAGCTTAGTGGAAACCGAGGGAGTGGGAGTTGCTGGGAGAGGGGCTCCTTCCCAGAGAGGTTGCAGATGTGCCCCACAGAGCTTGGCTGAGGGCTATGTGTGGGAGATGGGCACTGAGATCTAAGGCCTTAAAGCAGAGGTGATGATTGTGAGTGTGGGGTCAGCAGGGGAAGACCTCTATGGAGAGCACCTCTGAGTTGGCTGGAGCCTGTGCCCAACAGACACAAGAGGTATCAGCCAGACAGATGCACTAGGATGGAAGAATAGCTACCACCAGAGAATAAGGACAAGGCCATTTCCACACTTCCCAGGCACTGGCTGAATCCACTGGATTTCTGTATGGAGGGAGGAGGGGCTCCTTCAAACCTAACAGATTGCATTCTCGATAGTCTTTTGAGCAGGTGCTCAATGCCAGATTTAGTTTGACAGAGGACAAATAAGTTGATACTTTGTTGTACAGGAGGATTGTAGGGCAAGTCCATGCCCATTACACAAACCCTCCGTGATTTCATACTCACAAGAACTGCATTAGGCTGGGGCGCCTTCGGCTCAGCTCATAGTCCTTGGGTCCTGGGATCGAGCCCCGCATTAGGCTCACTGCTCAGCAGGAAGCCTGCTTCTCCCTCTCCCACACCCCCTACTTGTGTTCCCTCTCTCGCTGTGTCTCTGTCAAATAAATAAATAAAATCTTAAGGAAAAAAAAACTGCATTAGGCTCCAGCATTAGCAGCTATGCACTGTATTTTACGGATGAGAATCAGGGAAGTAAGGTGACTTGCCCAAGGACATACACATGCAAAGAATCCCAGCTTCGCCTGATTCCAGAACCCATAATCTTTATCAGAGTGCCCATGACTTTGGTGCACCGTATTCTGTAATTGTTTTTTTAAAAAATCATTTTGCAAATAATTATAAATTAATGCAATCATCCAAACGTGGACAAAGAAACTGAGGTCAATTATATACATTCTGGGATACAAATTTGTGACATCTCAGGGTTTTATTTTTTTTTTAATTACATAAAAATTCTAACATTACATTATATAAAAGTTCTTAACATGTATTAAAATTTTAAGTTACAAAAATTAATTCCCAGTCTGGAGCCAGTGACTAAGTGTCCCTTAGTGAATGTGTAGAAGAATGTGACACCTCAGTTTGGAATTCAGCAAGCAACTACGACATGCCCACACTGTTGCAGGCTATCTTAACTTTTGACGATAAAATTCAAATTCCTTACCTTCACAAAGTCTTCTTACAGCCCTACTACTGTTTGCATGTGACACTTACACCGGCAACTCCCATTACAGCACGTAACCTCCACAAACTGGAATTGATTTGCATGACTATACCACTTCCTACCTCCAAATTAAAGGATGGACTATATTTTAATTTCTATATAGCTAGTACCTGGCTCAGTGCCTGGCACATAGTATTCAAAAACTGTTCATGGAACGGATGAAAGAGAAACTGAATAGCATCAGGACTGTACAAGTATTTGGTCTGTCTTCCACATTTCCAAGGCTAATGTCTTCCCCTAAACAGCTGCATTCGTGGGGCACCTGGGTGGCTCAGTTGGTTGGGTGACTGCCTTCGGCTCAGGTCATGATCCTGGAGTCCCAGGATCAAGTCCCACATCAGGCTCTCTGCTCGGCAGGGGGTCCGCTTCTCCCTCTGACCTCTCCCCTCTCATGCTCTTAAATAAAATCTTTTAAAAAACAAAACAAAACCCAGCAGCTTTTGTGTTGTGAGGATCTTCCAGCACCACTAATCTGACCCAGCAGTTCTGTCTGAGAGCAAGAGGAAAGATATAAATAGAAGACAGAAGAGCTGCTATCTCCACGTCTGCATTTCTGGGTTAAAAACAAGGAAATGCATTTGCTAATACTGGGTATAGTTCCCAAGGGACACAAATTGGTCATAGCCTTTGGCAACAAGTCTATTTTTGCCTTAAAGCACACCTCTTAGTACCAAAGTTGGGAAAAACAGAAATTCTCATACATAAATAATCGATCAAAACTTGTATAATAATTTGACTAAGACAACCCTGAACTCCTGAAAACCTGTCAAGGAGATTACTAAATAACTACAGAAAGTCAATGATTAAATTTGGCAGTAAGAGTTGGATTAGCTTGAAAAAACAGTAAAGAGAGTCAAGCCACTAATTCGAATTTCAGGTCACTGTTGAATACACAGAACTGAATAACTATGTAAACTAAGCAACAAGCACAGCTCTTGGCACAGAGACTGAGAACTGTTTCATAGAGAGAGGATATCTAAATATGCTGAAAGCGTAGATTGCCAAGTACTACACTTAATTGGATATGGGAAGAAAGACACAGAGTGAGAGCAAATTAGAGAAGAAAAAGGGCTGAAGATGAAAAAGGCAGCCAAATGTGTGAGGCTTGTTCAGGTTGAGAACCATCCTTTGGTTACTTCAGGTGATGAATTTATCAGAAGATAAATGGGGACATCTTGGCCTCATGATTCAGGCTACAGAATGAAGCTACCCTGGTCTGAGACTAATGACCCAAAAACACGGTCTGCCAAGCTATCAGTTTCTCTGCCTCTGCCCATTTGGGGACAGTTTCTGTTAGTTGCTTCTCCCTTCTCCATTATAACGACCTCCTCCCTACTTTACGGCTCTGCTTATTAATTCATGGCTTCTCTTGGGGTCTCTGCTTTTCTAGCAACACTCCCTGCTCACTCAAACTTGCAGTAAGAGTTTCTGACTGGGTCAGCAAGTCACCACCAAGGATGGTGTGCCTCTACTGGGCAGATCTCTCGTGCCAGCCGGGCTCAGAGGTTACTCACAGGCCCATAAAATCGTGGGCTACCTTCGGGCTGGCCATCAATCACTGACCCATTCAGCTGTGTCTGAGAGAGAAAAGTAATAGAGTGTTCCCTTGCTATCTGAAAGAACAGCATTCCTATTTTGGAAACCGAATAGCATAGAGCAAAGTTGCCATTACTTTATGCCATTATTTTATAAAGAAAACATTCTTAGTGTCCCAGACCCAAAAAATAACCTGTCTTAGGCTTTTCAGATACCTTAGGACTCATCTTGCTAAGGGATGCACACAATAAAAGGAGATAAAGCACAGATGCTCAACAGACACAGTTCAAAACTATGGCAGCTTGGTGCGGAGGTTCTTACGTTCCCTGCAAGGAGCTTGACAGGGTCACTCCTGGGCCTCAGGGTGCCTGCAGCTTCTATAACAGCTCACTGCAAAACAAACTCAACGCTACTTTCACTTTTCACCTTTTCTTGTAATAGCCAAAGTCCTCTTTGATTTCTTTGGCTCAAGAAAACAGGTACTAATGTAAGTCCTTCATAAGAGCAAAGTGGCATCACACAAACTTTCAAAAAACAGGGGATACCTGAATACAGGCCCAACAGACCTTGAACATGAAGAAGCAACTTCCTGCTTTGTCGAGACGAGGCTGAGGGTAGGGCAAGCCCCTCACCGTGCCATCCAGCATACCATGGTTCCAACCAACCCACAAACGTTAAGACTCTAGACTGAAGTCCCTCTAGTTGTAATCTAAACAGCTTATACCATGAAATCAGAAAAGCAAAAGATTAAAGATGATGGTAGGGCAAATCCAACGAGGTACCATATAGAAGTTCAGTGACAGAGTCCTGAGCATTGATGGATGGCTGGCTTCACCGAGAAACCTCTGTTCCACGGACTCGACAAAGGGAGAAAGTGATAGAGTTCAGACAAGAAGACTTCTATCTCTTTGGTATAGAGGGGAAAAATGTTGGTAGTGTTGGGATGAGAGAGATTTAGGAGTTCCAGGATGACCGAAAAAATTTGAGAGAGCCATTGCGGGGAACATACAAATGTACATTAAAAAAAACAAGGGCGCCTGGGTGGCTCAGTGGGTTAATGCCTCTGCTTTCGGCTCAGGTCATGATCTCAGGGTCCTGGGATCGAGGCCCGCATCGGGCTCCCTGCTCAGCGGGGAGCCTGCTTCCCCCTCTCTCTCTCTGCCTGCCTCTCTGCCTCCTTGTGATCTCTCTCCCTCTGTGAAATAAATAAAATCTTTAAAAAACAAAAAACAAAAACAAAACAAAACAAAACAAAAAACTCTGCCAAATAAACAACTCAGAGTCTCCAGTAAAATCTTCATTAAGTACAATTTGAAGAAAGTCAACTCAGATGTTTGCTAGGAACTGAAAGCATGAACAGTTAACAGACAACTTAAAGTTGAGGGTTGTGACGAGGCAGAAGATAAAAAAAGGCTCCTGGGTATTATTAGAGAAGGAATCCACTTATAAATGAAACGGGGCTCTAACCAACAATAAAAAGATATGAATGGGGTATGTACTGGAGAATAAAGCAAAATTGTTCATAATTGGATAGAACATATAGACTTACAAAAGAATGAGAAAACCTCCCTTCCACACTTTAGTATGCCTGCTTATGAACGAATTAAATGTTGACTCCCTATAAAAGAATTCTTCCTCTGGGATAATTTATATGATGTATAATTCTTAATTATGTCCTATATTTGCCAGAAATGCACATGATATCATATGTAATATGAATGGTTTAGCTTGGAAATTCTTGTTAATTGCCCTAGGCCATTACTTATTTGAAGAGGAAAATGAACCAATCTTTCTGCATAACCCATGCATGTCAGTTCTTTGCTAGGTGCTTTACATATGTTGTCTCATTAATCCTCCTAATAGCCCTGTAAGATAGGTATTAGTATCACCATCAGTAATTTACAGCTGAGAAAACCAAGACTCACATATGGCTAAGGAATTTGCCCAAGATTATAAAACAAGTGTGACTCCAAAGCATATGTACTTTCCAACAAACCACACTGCCGAGAGTTGAATAGGGAGATGTCAAACAACTTCTGACTTTCTCCTACTGCCAAGGTCTATTTTATAGGACCTCACTACAAATATGGACAAATAATTTATCAGTAACTTTGTTCCTCCAGAATATTTTTCCTATGATTAAGTATTTTGATCAGTCAAGAGGTACAGAGATACTATTACAGAATATACTTTCTTTTCTTTTTTTAATAGGAGAGCCTTGAGTTTATTTATTTTTAAGTTTTTATCTATATTCTAATTAGTTAACATATAGTATAATATTCATTTCAGGTGTACAATATACTGATTCAACAAATTCATATAATACCCAGTGCTCATCAAAACAAGTATGTGCCTTGATTGCCATCACCTATTCAACTCATCCCCCCACTTACCTCTCCTCTGATAACCATCAGTGTGTTCTCAAGAGTCTGCTTCTTGGTTGGCCTTTTTTTCACCTTTGCTCATTTGTTTTGTTTCTTAAATTCCACGTATGAGTGAAATCATATGGTATTTGTCTTTCTCTAACGTGTTTTGTTTAACATAATAGTCTCTAGCTCTATCCATGTCATTGTAAATGGCAAGATTTCAATCTTTTTTATGGCTGAGTAATATTCCATTGTATGTATATGTGTGTGTGTGTATAGACACACACACACCACTTCTTGTTTATCCATTCATCAGTTGATACACACATGGGCTGTTTCCATAATGTGGCTAGTGTAGATAATGCTGCTATAAACATCAGGGTGCATGTGGCCCTCTGAATCAGTATTTTTGTATTCTTTGGATAAATACCTAACAGTGCAATTGCAGGATCATAGGGTAGTTGTAATTTTAACTTTTTGAGGAACCGCCATACTGCTCTTCACAGTGACTGCATCAGTTTGCATTCCCACCAAGAGAGTTCCCCTTTCTCCACATTCTTGCCAACACCTGCTGTTTCTTGTGTTGTTGATTTTAGCCATTCTGACAGGTGTGAGGTGATACCTTATTGTAGTTTTGATCTGCATTTCCCTGATAAGTGATGTTGAGCATCTTTTCATGTGTCTGTTGGGCATCTTTAGGTCTTCTTTGGAGAACTGTATATTTATATCTTCTGTCCATTTATTAACTGAATTTTTGGGGCATTGAGTTTTATCAGTTCTTTATATATTTTGGATAGTAACTTTATATGGGGTATGTCATTTGCAAATATCTTCTCCCATTCAGTAGGTTGCCTTTTAGTTTTGTTGATTGTTTCCATCTCTGTGCAGAAGCTTTTTATTTTGATGTGCTCTCAATAGTTTATTTTTGCTTCTGTTTCCCTTGCCTTAGGGACTTACCTACAAAAAAGTTGTTAGACCCAATGTCAGAGAAATTTGTTATTTCTTCAAGGACTTTTCATGGTTTCAGGTTCCACATTTAGGTCTTTAATCCATTTTGGGTTTATTTTTGTGTACGGTGAATGGAAATGGTCTAGTTCCATTCTTTAGCATGTTGCTGTCCCCTTTTCCCAAGACCATTTGTTGAAGATACTGTGTTTTTCCCATTGGCTATTCTTTCCTGTTTTGTTAAAGATTAACTGATCATAAAATTGTGAGTTCACTTCTGGGTTTTCTATTCTGTTCCATTGATCTCTGTGTTTGTTTTTGTGCTAGTACCATACTGTTTTGATGACTACAGCTTTGCAGTGCAACTTGAAGTCCAGAATTGTGGTACCTTCAATTTTGCTTTTCTTTTTTAATACTGCTTTGGCTACATGGGGTCTTTTCAGTTCCATACAAATTTTAGGATTGCTTGTTCTAGTTCTGTGAAAAATGCTATTGGTATTTTGATAGGGATTGCAATAAATGTGTCCATTGCTTTGTATAGTATAGACATTTTAACAATATTCTTTCAATCCATGACCATGGAATGTCTTTAATTTCTTTGTGTTATCTTCAATTTCTTTCATCGTTTTATAGTTTTCAAAATACAGCTCTTTCACCTCTTTGGTTAGGTTTATTCCTAGGTATCTTATTATTTTTGGTACAATTATAAACAGGATTGATTCCTTATTCACTTTTTCTGCTGCTTCATCACTGGCATATAGAAATGCGGATTTCTATACATTGATTTTGTATTCTGTGACTTTACTGGATTGGTGTATCAGTTCTAGCAGTTTTTTGGCAGTCTTGGGGTTTCTATATATAGTATCATGTCATCTTCAAACAGTGTAAGTTTACTTCTTCCTTGTCAATTTGGATACCTTTTATTTTTGTTGTCTGGTTGCGGTGGCTAGGACTTCCAGTACTAGCTTGAATAAAAGTGGTGAGAGCAGACATTCTTCTCTTGTTCCTAACCATAGAGGGAAAGGTCTCATTTTTCTCCATTTTGGATGATGTTAGCTGTCCATTTTTCACATGTACCCTTTATGTTGAGGTATTTTCCCTCTAAACCTATTTTGTTGCAATTTTTTTTCACGAGTGGATGTTGTACCTTGTGAAATGCTTTTTCTCCATTTTTTGAAATTATATGGTTCTTTAAAAAAATATTTTATTTCTTTGAGAGAGCGAGCAGGAGGAGGAGCAGAGGAAGAGGGACAAGCAGACTCTGGAGTAAGCACAGGGTGCAACGTAGGGCTCAATCTCAGGACCGAGATCAGAACCTGAGCTGAAACCAAGAGTCGGGCACATAACCTACCAAGCCACCCAGGCACCCCAATCATATGGTTCTTTTCTTTTATTGATGTGATGTATCATGTTGATTGATTTGCAAATACCGATCCACCCTTGTAACCCGCAAATAAATCCCACTCAACTGTGGCGAACGATGTTTTTAATGCGTTGTTGGACTTGGTTTGCTAGCATTTTGTTAAGGATATTTGCATCTTTTTTCCTCAGAGATACTGGTCTGTAGTTCTTTTTTTTAGGGGTCTTTTTTTTAGTGGTTTTGGTATCAGGGTAATGTTGGTCTCATAGAATGAATTTAGAAGTTTTCCTTCCTCTTGTATTTTGCGGAACAGTTTGAGAAGAATAGGTATTAGCTCTTCTTTAAATGTTTAGTAGAATTTGGCTATGAAGCCATCTGGTCCTGGGCTTTTGTTTGTTGACAGTTTTTTGATTATGGATTCAATTTCTTTCATGGTTATCAGTCTGTTCAAATTTCCTATTTTTTCCTGTTTCAGTTTTGGCAGATTATATGTTTCTAGGAATTTATCCATTTCTTCTAGGTTGTCCAATTTGTTGGTAGTTTTTGCATAATATCCTCTCATAATCTTTTGTATTTCTGTGGCTTTGGTTGTTATTTCTCTTCTCTCATTTGTGATTTTGTTTATTCGGGTCCTTTCCCTTTTCTTTTTGATAAGCCTGGGTAGAGGTTTAACAATTTTATTAATTCCTTCAAAGAGCCAGCTTCATTGATCTGTTCTATTGTGGCTTTTATTTATTTATTTATTTTGTCTCTATATCATTTATTTCTGCTCTCATCTTCTTTCTGATGGCTTTAGGCTTTGTTTGTTGTTCTTTTTTTAGCTCCATTAGGTGTAAGGTAGGTTGAGATTTTTTTTTTCTTCTTGAGTCAGGCCTGTATTGCCATATACTTCCCTCTTAAAACTGTTTTGGCTATATCCCAAACGTTTAGGACTGTTGTGTTTTCATTTTCATTTGTTTCCATGTATTTTTTAATTCTTTGACCTCCTAGTTGACCCACTCATTGCTTAGTAGCATGTTATTCAACCTCCATGTATTTGTGGTCTTTCCAGATTTTTCTTGTGGTTGACTTTTAGAATGTACTATGTGCACTTCAAAATAATGTGCATTCTGCTTTTAGGATGGAATGTTCTGAATATATCTGTTAGATCCACTTGTTCCAGTGTGTCATTCAAAACCTCTGTTTCCTTGGTGATTTTCTATCTGGGTGATCTACTGATGTAAGTGGAATGTTAAAGTACTATACTAATATTGTATTATTATCAATTTGTTCATGTTTGTTATTATTTTATGTATTTGGGTGCTCCATGTTACCATATTTATGGGTACATAAATATTCACAATCATTGTGTCTTCTTGTTGGATTATCCTGTTTACTATATAGTGCCTTTCTTTGTCTTTTGTTACAGTCTTTGTTTTACAAAGTCCAGTTTGTCTGATACAAGTATTGCTACTCTGGCTTTCTTTTGACATCTGTTTGTATGATAAATGTTTCTCTATCCCCTCACTTGTTTTTTTCCTAATAGAAAAGTATTTCATTAATGTCCTAAGTTGGGCACCTGGGTGGCTCAGTTGGTTGGGCATCTGCCTTTGGCTTGGGTCGTGGTCCTGGGATTGAGTCCTGCATTGGGCTCCCTGCTCAGTGGGCAGCCGGCTTCTCCCTCTCCCTCTGCCTGCTGCTTGTTCTGTCAAATAAATAAATAAATAAATAAATAAATAAAATCTTTAAAAAAATAATGTCATAAGTTTCAAAGCCAAAATTCAGAAACAGTTACTTAGATATAATTTCTAACTTTCACAATTTCATTGCTTTATAATACTTTGCATTAAGGCTTTATTTTTTTTTTCAAGTTTTTATTTTAATTCTAGTTAGTTAACATATAGCATAGTATTATTTTCAGGAGAATTTAGTGACTCATCATTTGCATATAACACCCAGTGCTCAACACAAGTGTCCTCCTTAATACCCACCAGCCATTTAGCCCACCCCCCCGCAAACCTCCCTCCATCAATCCTCGGTTTGTTCTCTTATGGTCTGGTTCCCTCTTTTTTTTTCTCTCCTACCCATTTGTTCAGCTGTTTTGTTTCTTAGATTCCACATATGAGTGAAATCAGATGGTATTCGTCTTTCTCTGCCTGACTTCATTTAGCATAACACACTCTAGCTCCATCTATGTCATTGCAAATGGCAAGATTTCATTTCTTTTAATGGGTTTATCCCTTTTATTTACTTATTTTTACAATTTAAGTACTCTCTACACCTAACATAGGGTATGATTCATGACTCCAAGATCAAGAGTTGCATGCTCTTCTGAATGAGCCAGCCAGTGCTTATATCCCCTCATTTTTAATCTGCAGGTGGCTTTAGGTTTAAAATGAGTCTCTTGGAGGCAACATATACATGGGTCTTATTATTTTTATCCATTTGACACCCTGTCTTTTGAATGGAGGATTTAGTCCATCTGTATTCAAAGTAATTACTGACAGATTTGTATTTATTGCCATTTTATTACTTGTTTTGTGGTCGTCTCTGGAGATTTTCTCTGATCCTTTCTTGACTTTCACGTTTTGATTTTCTTTAGTGGTATATTTGATTTCTTTCTCTTTATTCTTTGCATATTTATTAGTGGGTTTTGATATATGGTTAACAATTAAGTTTGTATGTAACCCTTTTTTCATATAATAGCCTATACATAAAACTGATGGTCACTTAAGTTTGGACTCATTCTTCTCTCCTCCCCATGTTTTAGGTATATGTTATTACACTTTATATCCTCCGTGCGTATGTGAGTGTGTGAGAGAGAGCGAGAGCGAGAGAGCGAGCGAGAGAGAGAGAATTCCTGAATGATTTTTTATAGAAATATTTTTACTGCTTTTGTGTTCCTTACCTTTAGGCTGTCATTTTTTGTCTCTCCTATCCACTCAAAGAGTCCCTTTTAGTATTTTTTGCAGGGCTGGTTCAGTAATCATGAATTTTAGTTTTTGTTTGTCTGGGAAACTCTTTTATCTTTCCTTCCATTCTGAATGATAGCCTTGCTGGACAGAGTATTCTTGGCTGCAGATTTTTCCCATTCAGCATTTTGAATATATTATGCCATTCTCTTCAGGCTTGCTAAGTTTCTGTGGAAAAATCTCCTGCTATCTTTATGCGTTTTCCCTTGTAAGTTACTAAATTCTTCTGTCTTGCTGCTTTCAAGATTTTATCACATTTTGCAAATTTAATTACAATAAGTCTTGGGCCTCCTTTTGTTGATTTTGATGGGAATTCTCTGTGCTTCCTGGATCTGGATCTCTTTTTCTTTCTCCAGCTTAGGGAAGTTTTCAACTATTATTTCTTCAAAGAAATTTTTTCCTCCCTTTTCTCTCTCTTTTTCTTCTGGGATTCCTATAATACAAACAAGATTATGTTTGATGGACTCACTGAGTTCACTTAATCTGTTCTCATGTGGCATAATTCATTGTCTCTCTTGTTCAGCTTCATTGCTTTGCATTACTTTCTCTTTTCATTAATTCATTCCTCTGCTTCTTCCAACCTGCTGTTCATTGCAGCAAGTATGTTTCTAATCTTGTTTATTGCACTCTTCATTTCTGATTTTTTTTTAACTCTTATCTCTGTGGTAAGGGTCTCACAGATGCCTTCCATTCTTTTCTCAAGTCCAGTGAGTACGATCATGATCACTGCTTTATATTCTTCACCAGGCACATTACTTGTATCTGTTTTCGCTTAGTTCTCTGGCCATGCTTTATCTTATTCTTTCACTTGGGATAAATTCTTCTGTCTTTTCATTTTGTCTCAGTCTCCACCTGCTTCTCTGTGTCCTGCTCCTGAAAGTAATGGCATTAAGAAGAAGAGATCATGGTAATGTCTAGGGCCTGGCACTTCAGGGAATGTCTCCAGTGTGTGCTATGTGCTGCTATTGTGTTCTGACTGTTCTTTCAGGCGAGTTTTCTGCAGAGGCTTTCTTTTCCTACTATGGGCACTGTTTGGTCCTTGGCCAGAATGTGGTTTTAAGTAGGTGTGCTCTGGTCTGCCTGTGAAATGAGACCTGTCACCACCTCCACCGGAAATGAGAGCCTGCAGATAGTCTCCCCACTGGNCCCCCCCCCCCCCGGTTGTTTGCCTCCCTTCTCTCCAGCACAGTGCTCTCTAGGCTGTACTCCAGCCAAACCTGCTGACCTTTAAAACTCCAGGCTTGGTGTATCCAGGTGGCTCAGTTGGTTAAGTGTCTGCCTTTGGCTCAGATCATGATCCCAGGGTCCTGGGATCAAGCCCCACATGCTTCTCCCTTTCCTACTCCCTCTCAAATAAAATCTTTTAAAAAAAGTTAAAAAAACAAACAAACCCAAAAAACTCCAGACTTTAAGCCTCACTAGTTACAAGAACTCACAAAATTCAGCCCCTCTCACTTTCTAAACCAATGTCTATGGGGAAACATTCTCTTTGTGTGTTCCCCTGTGAGCTCCTCTCTCTCCCTTCTGTGTAACTGTTACTCCCCTCCACAGCAGCCAGAATCTGTTTCTCCCCTAAACCATGTCTCTGTACTTCCTACCTTCTTCAATGTGGCTTCTTCTCTACCTTCAGTTGTGGAGTTTGTTCTGTCAGTCTTCAGGTCAATTTCTGGGGTACTTAGGATGGTTTGATAAGTTATCTAGTTGTATTCACAGGATGAGGTGCCTAGGGTCCTCCTACTCTTCCATCTTCCTGTTTCTACAGAATATACTTTCAAAGAGAATAAAAGAGAGTGTGGGTTCTGTCATTACCTAACTAGAGCAACCCTGGGCAAGCTTCTTTTGTGGTTTCAGTTTTTTCATCTGGTAAAATAAGAACTTTGGACTAGGTGGTATCTAAGGTCCTATTTGACTCAGGTCATTCATTCATTCATTCATTCATTCAGTAAATAGACTGAGATTTTCCTATATATCAGGCACCGTTGTATGTACTAGGAATCTAGCTAAAATCTCAAGGAATTCCTGGTCTTCAGGTACTAATTCTAAGGCAATGAGGACTGACAGGTGAGACAAATTTTCCAAATTGTTTGGGGAGTATCTTTTTGAAAATATACTGCCTCCTAGATCCACAGTCTCATCCCCAGGAGCTAAGCTCTGTGGGGAGCCAGTGCTATTGATAAGCATTTGTGATATCCTTTGTATAGGCTTGGCAGAAAAAAAGGTGGACTATTAGTGTTCTAAGTGATAGAGCAATTCAAGGAGGTACTAGTCATGTGCTTGGCAGAAAAAAAGGTGGACTATTAGTGTTCTAAGTGATAGAGCAATTCAAGGAGGTACTAGTCATGTGCTCTATGTGCTCTATTTTGCAGTCTGAAGGAGATTCATTAAGAGTCAATTCTAAGCTTAAGTTTGAAAGTGCACTTGAATTAATATCCCCTGATTTATTAAAATCCTATTAAGACTTGTACCAATTAAGTAATAGAAATATTAGAATGCTTACCCATCTTATTTTTGGCCATGATCTCTCATGCTGAACTCATGTGGCAAAATTGTTTGATTAAAAATACCACTATCCTTCTGACAATGAGTTTTAATATCCCAGGCCACAGCCAGTTTTCTGTATTTAAATACAAACAAGCAAAAAAAAAATTAATGATATCATAGCATTTTGGTGATGAAAGACCTGCACATTTATTATTATTCTTTCATGTTAAGAATCATAACAAAATTTTAAATGTCAGGGAGTTTAAAAAAATTTATTACCATTCCCCTGAAATCTAATACTTATAACGTAAGTTCATGCTATAGTAAATACAAGATTACCATAGAAATGCATATGGATTAAAAATGAAAAAAAAAAAGAAAACCAGAAAACACCTCGAGTTTAACACTGTCAGCATAGAATCTTTTATTTTAAACTTGCTGTTCAAACTTTCAAATACAACACATGTGGCAAAGAAACAACAGTTAACACACAACATCTGCCACAGTTCTATCTTTGAACTGCCTTTTCTATATTATGTGGTATGTTACAATTTCTTTCAATTTCTTACATTCATGGTATTCTTAAAGGCAGCAAATGTCAATACTTCTGCTTTGAAAACAGTTCCATTAATGTTTTGAAATTGCTTAAAATGACAACTTTTTTCGTTCTGGTATTCTGCTGCCCACATTAGTGACATAATTCATATTATTTATAGGTTGTTGAGAGGTATACTGTACTCAACAAATCAACTCCCAACTCTAAGTTAAAATGAACTTCAATCCAAAACAAGCATTTTCCTAAATCAGTATACTCAGCTACCTTTCTCAAAAATATTTCCATTCTGAAATAAGTATTTTTTTTTGAGATACAATAGTTTTATCTTTTATTCCTAACAGAACTCATGCTGTACTTTTTTTCTCAAAATATATTTGATATATTCTGTGCAAAATGTTAAGTTCTGTATAGGTATGTACCTTATTCTGAAAAAGTTTATAAAATATAATTCCTAAAAACAACCTCAACATTAGACAATAGAAGAAGAAACATATCAAACAAAGCCTAATTTTTCACATGAGAAAATAAGTATGTTCTTAAAGCTCCAGTAATACATTCCTTGAAAAACTCAGAATGCACTTTGGTCATTATTAAACATATGAGAACGTAGGCAAGTAAAACAAATTGCTTTTGTTGTTTTCTACACAAAGAAAATACACTGCACAATGAGGCTGAATTGAGGCTGATCAAAAGGAATGGTAAGAGCAAAGTGATATTATGACATGGCTCTGTTCTCTACACATTCCTCATCTTAAGATTATGATTTGGGGATTAAAACTGCACCAATCAAATAAATCACTTACAATTGATTAATTTAAATTCCCTAAAACATGGTAAAAAATGTGAGGATATTCAACATGATACACCTTGCACCAAGAAAATTCTATACTGTTTCAAATAAATTCTTAGTTTTAGAAACTAGATACCCAGTTTAAAAAAAAATTGCAAAAACATTTCATGTTTCATGTAATTCCTAATATATTCTTGATTGTACAAATATAACAACTTAAAATCAAGGCCCAATGTAAGATACCATGATATTCGCCCTATTTACCTAACATGCCAACATGATAAATTCTCATTTGGACACTTGGCAAATTGCGTGTGTGTGTGTGTATGTGTGGTGGGGGGGGGAGGAGTAGGTAACTTCCAGGTTAAAAGCATCTAAAATAGCCCTTATAAAATTGGGAGTGAGGGGGATGCACCAGATTAAGTTTAGAGGATAGAATTTGCAAACTGAAGCTCTCTTCTGAAAATATGAATATAGTTTTAGAACTAGCAATCAGAGGAATATTCTATTGGTTCTTAACCTTATTCTTAAGTTGTTCATTTGAGTGTGTATACACTATAGTGTACCATAGGGAAAAATTATTTTACTTGAGTAAACATAATGTACTTTAGTAATATCAATAGGCACTTCACTTGTGAGATGAGTGTATACTCACTCAAAAGGATACCATATCATGCCCTAGTACACTATATCCCATATAAAGATACGCATTTAAAAGTAACAATTTTAAAAAGTGCACATTTTGAGCATGCACAGTTGGAGCTGTGCAAACAGCCCAGTGTTTCAAATAAATACAATTATTACTAGTTAATTTTTATCAAAATATCTTACAGTATGGTAACCATTTACAATTATTGCTCTATTAAGAGTTTTATCATCAAAGAGCACTTGTTGACCTGTTATGTAATACCATATATATTAATACTGAAGGGTGCGTAACTGCAGCTTAATCAGTATAGATCCTGGCATTGTTCCAAAATAATTCAAAAGAAACCCTGACTGGATCTTGATTTACCAAAGAACATACTTTCTGTGTTTAGATGAGTCCAATGCAATATTCCAAAGTTAAAGAAGTTTTCCTCAAGTAAGGCAAGTTCACGGCATCGATGGAGAAACAGTACTTAGCAATGGCTTCTAGTATCACGATTTGTTATTTTGTCAATTATTTATGAACAATTACCAGGATCTCAAGTATCTGGATATCAGTTTTATCACCCTTGCAACAACTAAGTACATCAATGCTAAAAATAAAATATAAAGACTAAAATAAATGTAAAAAACAGTGAACAAGTAAAATAAATATTAAGAATTGCACGAGACAGTCTGATGTAAACACTTCGATTTCCCAGCTGAGACTCCTGAAGCAAAGAGTCAGTGACTGCTTTCAGGCAGCTTAGTTGGTACTCTTATCTGGAAAAGAGGCTACATCTTCTTTTCTCTGAATTGTCATGACTTAATCTTCCACAGCTAGTGAAAAAATAACAGAGGTAGTAAACATTAGAGTCAGTTTTAATACTGCAACTTACTAAATTACATCACATAATACTTTTATCTAAATTTCATATTTTAAACTACTTTATCCCTGTGTTTTTAAGAATTCACCTTAAAATAAAAATAGTGAAAATCAGATTTCCCCTGCTTTCTTTTACTGGGAAGTAGTAATAAATACATACTACTGGTTTAATATGAATAGTCTACACCTTATTCACTAAAAGTTGTGCATACGTCGGAGGATGTATGCACTGCTATATAATAAATAATATCGCTTTGGGCTAAAAAAAAAGAAGTAGGGCTCTTCTTTTCCTTTTTTACCACCTAAATTAGATTCAGATTACATAAGTAAAAATAAATCCCTTTACTTATTCTATACAAGAGTTCTATTTGTATGAACACTGTTCCAAATTAGGAGTTCCATCAGCATTATAAACCAAGAATATTATTCATTCTCTGTGTTCAGTATTATCAAAATGACTTCATCACTGCACATAGGAGATCTCAAAAGAGTGACAGGGTAAAATAAATGTCACAAAATGTAATAGGGCACTAAGAAAAAAATACCGGGAAGGTCGTACCTTTAAATTAAATCCAAGCAAGTCACTGATAACACCAGAGACGGCTGACAGGATGACAACCTGGGTGATGTTATAAAGCAGTGGATTCATTGTAAGCCCATATAATCTAAACGGACTGTCCAATTCCTAGCAGAAGAAAAAAATCCGTGAGCCCAAAAACTCATTAAGAGTTACAGCTAAACTAATTCAGGGCAAAATACAATGAGAATTTTCAAAAACACTTTCAAAAACAGTTACAAATTATGGGGGTACTTTTAGAAAGGATAAACTTGATTAAACTTGAAAGAAGTAAAAACACCTTGTGTATTTTTTTTTTTATTTTCATTAAAAGAACTCTATAACCTAAATTTGTAACTCTAATTTCTGTCTCAAATGAATGACTAGTAAAGTACTGGTCTAGTAGCTACCAAGGGGTTTGAAAACATTTTCTAAGGTAAGAACAGAAAATGGAAGGGAACAGTATGTTTTTGGAAAAAATTAGAAAATCAGCCAAATTTTCTGCCATTATTAATACATACATAAAATTCCTCTTTGAGATAATTACTTTTTGAATGTAAGAATTGACTGATTCAAGGATTTAATGTGCTTTGATTTATTGATTCTCAGATTTAAAGTTATATGGCAGGCCCCGTGTTAGGTTCTGGGAAATTAGGATTCAGTCCCTGTGCTGAAGGACCTTATAGTCTAATAGACACGCAAATAAACAATTCAACTGAGTCTCCCACAGAAGTAGTATGTATAAAAGGTACAGGCCCTAGAGGAAAGTGCTCCTAAAACTTCGTGGGAGGACAGAACAGGCATTCCATAAGACACATGAGTACATGGCTCTTTTGAATCACTACAGGTTGCTCAGCATTTTAGAGTACAAGTGCAAAGAAAGAAGTCCTTCCAATTTGTAAAACCGGCTAGTGAGGTAATAAGGGTCATTCTTTATGCAGACTGTACTGACAGACTGGCACCAGTGGTTTTAGCTAGGGGAGAAGTGTATACGATGTGCAGGTGAGGAAGATCACTGGCAGAGGGGAAGCAATGTGGATGGAGGACGGGCTGGAGAGCCGGGAGACTAGAACCAGGAAGGCCTTGAGCGCTCAATGGATCAGAGCTCAAGTGAGAAACAAGGAGGGTCTGACTTAGCACAGAACTGACAGAGAAGCAGGGATGTACTGGAAGCTATCTGAGAGGATGAATCACTGGGCCTCAGAATTTCTTGGCAGGGAAGTGAGAGACAGAGGGAACAATCGATAATAAATCCCTGGTTTCTGAGTAGAAGACTGTGTATGACGGTGTGTGATCAAAAAGGATCACACTGTTGTGCTTTGTACTTTACTCTGGGACTGAAGCTGCTCCTAAGTCTCATCCTGTCTGGCATAGTGCCTACACTCTGAAGATACTGCCCACATAGGCACCAGACAAGCCCACCCACTTCTTCAGAAACTTTTCGATGCCTAATGTATGCTGTGAGGCAGCACAGCCTGTTAAGACTTTTTCATTGACTGAAGAAACAACTGTAACATTGAGACACAACTAATTTTGTACCATTCTCTGAACACTTATAAATATTCTAATTACATTCAATTTGCTATAAAAATTGAGATTTTAGAAGACATTTTCCTTTTAAGAAAGAAAAGTGTTACCAACACTGCAAAGCAGTGCTAAAAATATTTTATCGAATTACCTCCAAGGAGTTATTTATCATGAAATCAGATATTTTGAAATTATATTTTTTGACTTATAAAAAATGATGTGAAAATTTAAATGTTTACTAGTAATACATATTTATTATAATTATTCTGTATTACTACTTTTGAAGCTAACTCAGGTCAAGCAGAAGACTGCTCTCCGGAATAGAAAATGAGAAAATTTCCAAGTTAACATTAAATTTTTTTTGAAATCTATTTTAAGTTCTAGAAGGCAAAATTTCCAAAGATTCCGACCTCTACAATACCTTAGATATTATTAAAGTCTTACTTTTTTTAAGAGATATTAAAATTTCAAAATTTTTCAAAAAAGTTATTTGGATTACTTTGATTCATGGCATAAATGTGTTCAAATATAATTTGGAAACAATCTGGATAATCATAAAAGCCAAACACAAGGTAGGATCTGATATAATGTCAGAACAGCATATTCTACATTATATCCATTTTCACTTTATTTTTACCTTTAGCAGTTTAGTAGCCAGCTTTAAAACGTTATTCACTAGTGTCAGTTCCTCTTTTTTGTTAGGTTTCTTCTCCATTTTCAAGTAGAGGTTTATCTTTTTATAAGAAAGGAATAGTTAAAAATACTTAAAATTATGACGAATACTCATTTTTAAAAGGAACTGAAAGGCAGTCACTGAAATATTAATGGTGATTCTCTGGTTGAGATTACAGATGTCATTAATAAACATGTTATTTTATATAACATTTATAACATGTATATATATATTTTATATAAACATGTTATTTTATAATAAGAAAACAAGGACTTATTTTCAAGTATAATGAAACCTGACATAAGGCAAACTGGATGTCATTATTTAATAATAGGTGAAACAATTTAGTCTCAGAGCCAAAGCAACCTAAAGAATAAGTGAGAACTAGAGTAAAGTAAGTCAATTTGTTTGTTCCTCTCTCCCTTCCCTTTAATTGAGCTCCTGTGAAGGTTACCAATTTTTTAAAAGCAAATGATCCCTGACAAAAATCCTAAAAAAGTTATCATTGGCTGGTAAGTTTCTTTGAATAATTCCTATGAAATGTTAAGGAAAATATTAAATAAATTCATACAAAATAAAGTTAACCATCAAAATTATTATGTTTTATCCTTCCTATTGAATAAAAATTCGTATTTATTCAAATATGGCTGTGCTACACTGCAGAGTAAATATATCACACTAATGGTTTAAAATTCATCACTTCTATAAATAGCACTTCATTCTTGTCGAATAAAAGTGAAACGGAAAAACAGCAGATTAGATTTGAAATCTGCATCAAGGCAGGAACACTGAAGATGAGGCTTGTGTTCTATCAAATTTCACGTTTTGCTTTGTAACACAAATGCAATCTAACAACAGGTTCCTAAAAAACTTGAAGGAAATGAGAATATTTGTAGTTTAATATGTAGATTATAGACATTAACTTAAAACAGAATAAACATGCATTCTCACCTGTTCAGTAAGTAATATTGAGGTATTGCTATATTTTTTACTTGTTTCTGATCCAAGGGTAACAAATCTTAGGAGAAAAAGCGTTAACGAGATGCACCATATTACTAGCTCCCAATTGTAGTGACAATCAAGGAAGATCTCATGCACATGAAGCAACTAAAAGTATATGAAAAAGGCAACAGGAAGCAGCAATGTGATTCAAACAATTTCTTTTTAAAAAGAAATAACATTTTATTTCATACAAATGGATCATGAACGTAGTAGTACATTTTAAAAACATTCCACATTTATTATGGAATATTTCAAACACATAAAACACGTAATATAATCAAAACCCATGACTAGAGAGGGTAACTACCTTAGCCCTAATTTAAAGTAAATACCCTTAAGGTAGTAAATATCATATGAACAATGTTTCCTCTAATTTTTTAAAAAATATACAGCTTTAATAAATTAAATAGTTTTAATAAATTATGCAAATGTACAAAACTGTCCACCGAAGTTTTACACTTTAATGATGTAAAGTAACTTACATTAGCATTCTTTAAAAAAAACTTCTCAACTGTGCCAGTAGCTTATGGTTAAATATATTGTACTTTTTAAAAATTTGTTATTTGTATGTTTTAAAATTTCCAGCTGCATGAGTTTTCTTGCTGCTATTATTGCTTCCTACTGTAATTGCATTAGTTAGATCAAGTGGCCTATATGGTCTGAGCTAAGAACTGCTTTTGTCCAAGTACAAAAGTTTTATAAACTGTCTCTGTGCCTGAAAAGAATATGTATTCTCTAATTTTAGAACAAAATTTTAACTGTCGTTTACATACATATCTTCATTACATTTTTTTGTCAGTTTAATCTATCATTTGTGGAAAGAAATGTGTTGAGACCTCCCAATGAGGTTTTTTCCTACAATTTCTCAGCTTGGTGCTATTAATTTTGGCTGTCTATACATATATTTGAAGTTATGTGATTACATGCATGCAAGGTGGGAATTATTAAATCTTCCTGATAAATTCTTCTAATTTTTGTCAAGCCTCCTTTTATCCCTTATACTTAGACTACAGTCTATTTCATCTAATATTAATGTGAACTCACCAGCTTTCTTTTGGCTAGTATTTGCCTGCAGAAGCTTTTTCTATCCTACATTCAAAACCTTTCAAAGTTACTATGTTTCACGTGTCTTTGTTGATAGGCATAGAAAGGTTTTAATGTTCCTAAGTCAGAACTACTACAGAAACACTCCAGGAACATGGAAATGCAACCCGGGAGAACAGGCTGAGATGCAGTAAGGAACTGTGAGTACTGAAATCAGTCTTTTGTTCTTGGTTGCTTTTACAATTTTTCTGTTTTTGGTGTTCTGCAGCTTCTACACGTGTCTAAGTGTGGATTTACTTTTATTGCTCTTTCTCATTCTTGCTGTGCCTCCTAAATCTGAAATTATTGTCTTTCATCAATACAGAAAAACTCTTAGCCATTATATCTCCAAATATTGCTCTCCTTCTCCTTTCCATCTAGAATTCCTACCAGATATTCACTGGATCTCCCAACTGTCTCAATCTCCTTTTCATATTTCCATCTCTTTATCTCTGTCCTATATTCTGGGTAACTTCTTCTATCTCCCATTCATTATTTTTCACTGTCTTCAATCTGCTATTTATTGTTTACTGTGTTTTAAATGTCAATGACTGTATTTTTCATTTCTCTGAAGTGCTGTCAGTTCTTTTTTTTTTTTTAAGATTTTATTTATTTATTTGACACAGAGAGAGAGAGAGAGAGAGAGATCACAAGTAGGCAGAGAGGCAGGCAGAGGGAGAGGAGGAAGCAGGCTCCCTGCCGAGCAGAGAGCCTTATGCTGGGCTTGATCCCAGGACCCTGAGATTATGACCTGAGCTGAAGGCAGAGGCTTAACCGACTGAGCCCACCCACAATATATTTTCCACAGAGCAGCCACAGTGAGCCTTTTCAAATGTTATATCTTCTCACTCCTCTGCTCAAAAACTCCAAAGTCTTTCCAGAGGCAGAGGCTTTAACCCACTGAGCCACCCACACGTGGCCCCCCTCTCCGCCACCTCCCCCCTCCCCCCCCTCAGTTCTTTTGCAAAGCTGTCTTTTTTCTATAGTGTTATCTATGACTTTATCTTATAGTTCCTATCTGATAAGTCTATCATCTGAGGTAGGTGGAGATCTAATCCCAGTGTTTGTTGGTCTGTGGACTCACTCACAGGAACGGTCTCTTCAGTGTTCTGAAACCTGAAGGGGCTTCATCTGTGAAAATCTTAGAAGGCTTAAGCTGAAGTTACATCCCCCCAAGAACAATCTTGTATTGTTCCATGTATTGGGGTATCTAGGAACCTAGAACCACTTTTCATATTAACTTCTTGACATAGAGGTTATAGGAGAAGATCTGTAATGTACAATTTAAACCCTGAACCTATAATAAGGGACAACCTACAGTTCTACATTCTTAGAGACTTATCCCCCTCCATCCTTGTCAGTCTAGGCAGAGTCAGAGGAACTTTCTTATTGTCCTCCTGTGCTGGCAAGCAGGCTGTTTTTCTTATTCTACCTTTTCACTGAGACTGTAGTCCTTTAAGAGGTAGCATGCATAAGGAGGTATGCAGGCTAAGGCATCATCTTCTGTCCTCTCTGGGCACATAATCTCAAGTCTCTAAGATACTAAGATTGACAACGTACCTCACTTTATCGAGGGCTGCCACAGGATTAATGCATATACTTAATTGCCTGTTTTTTAATTTTATCTTCATTTTTGGCCTCTTATTGTCTTATAAACTCAGATATGTATGTAATATGTATATTAAAAAGCTTATATATGTATATTAAAAAGCTGAGGTTTTTTTTCTCCTCCAGCATTATATAGTTTTGTTTTGTTTTTTTTATATAGTGTTTCAAAGCATAAGAATCTTTAGGTAATTTCATATGTCATATTACTTGAAATGGAAGTTTAATTTTATAACCTAGAATATCCTGAGATATTTTTGTGCTTCCTGACTAATCTTGGACAATGAGAGCTCTTTTTCAGAGCCTGAGGCAGTCAAGTCACAGTGACAATCCAGATAAAAAATGAAAGAATACTAAATGTGAATAAAGCAGAGATTCATGAAAACCAGTCTGAAACAATCTCATAATTCTAGTCACTCATAAGTTTGTTTTGGGAAATAAAGATAACCAAGTAAATGGTGGATAAAAACTAATTCCTATATATTCCATCAACAGACATCTGAGAATATGCTAGCACCATTCATGACACAGATGAATAAAACACATTTAATCATTTTACTGAAAAAAAGATAAACCGCAAAAAGTCAATTTTAAAACTTGTATAACTACATTTGTAAGTAATATTACTTTGGTTGTTTATTATTAGAAAGCCTTACAGAGCTAAATAATTATAGATGTGATTACCTAATTTTTACACGTTGGAACAAGTCAACTCACCTGGGCACAACAGATAAACACAACTGATATAGTCAACAAGAAAGCAGATGAAACTATTACATCAACTGATCGCTGAGGACCTCGACGCTGGGGGGGGGAAGAAAGGGAAAACACTTTTAAATATATTTACTAATTAGCAGCTAATTCCATGCTTTCAATTAAAGTGTTGATCCATCCCTGCAGGTTGATCATAGCTTACAATGTTGAAAATATACCTAATTTGTCAGATGAATTTTAATTACAAAGTGTTACTATTTCCTGAGGATTTGCAATACAGTGAAGATGGTGAATACACAGCACAGAATTCTTGGCGTAACTTCCACATTTTTCATTTCATTCCAAATATTTTGTCAAACACTAATCATTTATTCAACAAATGTTTCTTGAGCACCTGCTCAGAATGAGGTCCTGTGTCTGGTACTGGAAATACGGCAGAGAACAAAACAGACCTGGTCCCTACCTTCACAGGAACTAGTAGGGAGCCGGACATCAAGCTTATAACCACAGATCTATGTGATCAATTGTAATGAGTGCTATTAAAGTAAAGGTAAAGGATCCTTTGAGGAAACTGGTAGGGAATTTGGTATAAATATCACTTCCTTAGGGAGATCTTCCCCAACTCACACTCCTAACTCTCAATTACAAGTTAGAAAGACAGCCTAGGAAGATCTCCCTAATAAAGTGGTATTTATGCCAAAATAAGGTTCCAGGGCATGATGGCACATGGCAGTGTTCCTGGCAGAAGGGCAGGCAAGTGAAAGAGCATGAAACAAGAAAAATAATATTGCAATTACAGAACTGAAGCAGTCTAGTGTGGCTGGAATGAAGAGCGAATGAAATGAGAGGGAAGCTATCCTCAAAAGCTAGGTCATGAAGGGCCTATTCAGATTTTATTCTTCAGCCTAAAAGCAATGGAGAATCTCCAAAAAGGTTTAAGAATTATATGACAAAATCTACATTTTGAAAAGATTGCTGGTGGCAGACTGAGGAATGTACTGGAAGGAGGGAACCTGAATGCAGGGAAGCCAATTAAACAGGCAACTACAGCAGCCCAAAGCAAATGATTGACAGTTTCAATTAGGAGCGGATATGAAAACAAAGAGAAGTAAATGGACCTAAGATATATTTTGGAAGTAGAAAGGGTGGGAAATGGTGGTAAGTTGGATGTTGGAAATGCAAGAAAGGGAAGTAAATACCAGCAATAACTCCTAGGTCTAGGGCTACATGTTTCCCTCTCTGAAATGAAAGCTCCTAAAGGTAAGGACTTACATGTCATCAATAGTGGATATTACATGGTTAACATTAAATAAATGCTTACTGAATAAAACAATGTACAAAAAATGCAACACCTCCTTAGGGTTGATAACGAGGAGGAATTCCAGGTGGCTTCTTACTAAGCTACTAGCAAAGATCATATTCATCCCTCCAAACAACAAAAAAGCCACAGTGCGCAAAAATTATCAAAGCCAATTTTTAGCATTTCCCAATGGAGACTAACAAGTTAAATCAATAAACAGAATAATGAATTTTTTAAACAGAAGGTTAGACAAATAGTGCAAACTTTTTTTTTTTTTAAACTTCCTTCATTGTTACTTCAAAAAAAAATTAAAGATCTAGGTATATTAGAAGGTTTCTGGTCTTTGGGTCAACTGTATTTAAGACCTGATTATTACATCAATAATGAAAATCACTGTGTCTCAATGCCGCAAAGAAATAATCCTCAGAAGAAGTGTTTTCCTGAACCTAATTTAGATGTTTCCCATTTCCCTCCTGAATTTTTATATCTTACTTCCATAATTAGGGAAGTTATTTAAAAAGATTAAAGGAAAAGAACGGCATGAAGAGAATGGCTTAGAATTGCAAGCTAATATTTTTAAATAATAATAGGCCACTTCAGTAAGGCTACTCACTGATTAGTATTTTTTTAATTCTTTTTTTAAGCAGTGGGCTCCCTCTGCTGGTTTCTGATAACCATTCTGGGTAGAAACAAAATCTTTAAGCTTTTTAATGAGTAGAAGTTGGTGAGATTTACCAAAAAAAGTTAAATGTCACACCTAAAAAAACATACAGATAAACAAAAAGCAGAATTAGACCTATAAATACAAAGAACAAACTGATGGTTGCCAGAGGAAAGGGGTGGTGAGAGGGTGGTCAAAATGGGTACAGGGGAGTGGGAAGTCCGGCTTCCAGTCATGGAATGAATAAGTCACAGGAATAAATGGCAGAGGTTAGGGAATATAGTCGATGTTGCTGTAATAGTGCTGTACAGTGACAGATGGTAGCCACACTTGGTGGTAGGAACAGCATAACACAGAGAGGAGGAGAATCACTATGTTGTACGTGTGAAACTAATGTAACATTGTGTGTTAACTATGCTTTGGTTAAGAAATAAATTTTAAAAAAAGATATATTTAGGACAACCTGATCTTGAATAATCTACCTAAAATGTATTTAAGCCTTTTAGACCTCAGGTATTTTACTCGAAAGAACCAGTTAAACACTGATTTTGGATTTCCACATATGGATTGAAAAGAACACGAAGTATGGCCACATAGCACGTTAGTACACAGGTGACTATACATTTAGATATAGAGACATATTGACAAAAAGACAAACTCTCACAGGGAGTTAGCATGCTAAGAGTACTTTAACCACTGTCATTCTACCTTAAGATAGGACCGGAGAGATAGCCACATTTTTATATTCTGCACTTTCTTCAAACGGAAATGAGGAACCTCAGATTTTCGAGCCCTCCTCGCCGATGTTAAGTGTCCAAAGAGTTTTGCAAAAAGTAATCGCTAAAAAAGATTAGAATAAGGATTAATTTTCAAGTAGATCACCACAGAAAAACAAAAATTGACAAAATATATTTTAAGCAATACAAAAACAAACAGGCAAATAATTAGCGGGTCAAAATGATTTAATGAAATACTAAAATGCTTTAGGGATTCTTTAAATATTATGAAAAGGATAAAATATTCTCTATTCAGAATTCTATATTATACCCACCTGTTTGTAAGTTCTTTCTGCTACACAGAGCAAAAAAAAGAAAATCCACACAAGAGACACACGAACCACAAAACTTATTATAACCATAGAAAGAACTAAAACATCTTCATTAGAACCAAATGCAATCACATAAAGTTCTGAAGCAGAATGTGCTGTGAGTTGTTCCAAGTCTGTAGCTTGGGAGAGTCGGAAAACAAATGGAGTTAAACCCAGGATTAGAGAGATTGCATTTCCAAAAATCTGGTATCCTATTCCTGGTATATGGCTGTTCACCTTTAGAGAGAGAGAGAAAAAAAGAAAAAAAAAAAAGGTGCACAAATTTTATCTACAGTAAAATGAATTCCTGTCAAGCATTATTTTATTTATAGCCATCTGAAACATTTTGTTAAAATATGAGTTTTAATACATGAATAATGAAGTTTAAATTTACTCAATGTTTGGAGAGCATATTACAGGGAAACTGTAAGTCATTATTTTTTCAGTTTTTAAAAATAGTTCATTATCAGATTTCTAATTCACTAAATAGATCCAAAAGGAAAAACTATCTTGGTCTTACCTAGATCTGGAAAAAAAAATTCTACATATCTCATTATTTCAAAGTTAGAAATATTCACAGATACTTTAATATTAAAAAGAATGAGGAGATCTCAGATCTACTTAACCTCAGTTCATAAAAAGGAAAATCAAGAATTTTATTTGGTAAATTTATAATTTGTGTTTTCCTTCAAATAGCTCAAAATACAAATGGAAACCTCCTTAAACTCAAAACCATTTTAGAAGAGAGAGTATGTTGGGGGGGGAGAATTAATTAACAAAGGCGGGGAGGGAATTATAGAAAAATTAAGCGTAAGTTAAATAATGGGAAATAAAGGACTGGTAGGACTATAAGGGACTTTAATACCAGCTAACTTTTTATCATCATATTATACATTCTGTAAATGACCTGCTGGTTCACAGGCAGTTAAGGTATAGAAAACCAGCTAAACCCAAATCTCCAGAGATGACTTCTGCAACAGTAATAGGAAGGAGATCAATTTCTAGAGCAGTTACTTTAATTTCTGTCCTTCAGAAAGCGTGCACCATAGTTTAATACAATGAACAACAGACAAGAAATTTAGAATTGCAAGTTAAATCATGACTCGCTGTCCAGAGGAATCAGGTAAAATTTAAAAACTGTGATGATCTGATAAAAGACACAATTTCACAGAAATGGAAATTAAAACCCATAGTATTTGTACTCTACCTCCACAAACTACTCAAGATTTTTATACCACTAGCTGCATTACTTCTATATATTTAAGTGAGCAAGCAAGTATCAAGACAAATATTCTGTTTTGGATTTTTGGGGTACTAATAAATAAATGAAGCAGGAGGGATGATATAGAAGAAAAGAAGCCTTCATCAACACTTGTCTAGCAGCTCCTCAGTCTGATCCATGAAAAGCAAAAGAAAGAATAACCTAACAGAAGAAAATTTTAGATTGTACCATCTACTTTTTTTTTTTTAAGATTTTTATTTATTTTATTTGACACAGAGAGAGAGATTACAAGTAGGCAGAGAGGCAGACAGAGAGATAGGGAGAGGAAGCAGGCTCCCTGCTGAGCAGAGAGCCCAATGCAGGCCTCGATCCCAGGACGCTGAGATCATGACCTGAGCCGAAAGCAGAGGCTTTAACCCACTGAGCCACCCAGGCGCCCAGTACCATCTACTCTTGGTTAGAAGAATGAAAACACCAAAAGAGGACAGTGGTATGGTGATAAATCACCATTTAAATCACAGCGCCAAATACAAATAACTGTCTTTTTTCAGGTTGAAGAAATGAGGTAAGTTGTAAATACAACCTCCTAGTAATTATATATTAATAATCTTGGTCTTATTCTTGAACTAAAAGAAAAGAATTTAAAAACTCACTCTGTTCATTATCATTCCGCTGATTTCAAGCACAGACATGTCTGCTTTCTTACAGTCATTGCCTTCCCATACTATTGCACTGATTTTTTCTAATCCCGGGTGGGAACTATGCAGCCAGGGCAAATGACTCTACAAAAAATAAACAGAAATAAGTGAACACATTTATCACATTCCATAAATAAAACGTGTGTATATATAAACTACACTAAAAAACAAAAAGACTGACATTTATCATAGTCTATAAATAGAACGTGTGTGTGTACACACACACACATATATATATCTGAACATGGGTATGTGTGTATCTACACACATCCAATATCAGCGACACTAAAATTCTATCTTAATGTTAATTAGCATAGACATTGAGCAGATGGCATATGAAATTAGTTATAAAAATGTGTAAGAACATCCTATAACACATACTAGGCAAGCTATTGTACAAAAATCCTCTAAAATATGTCAGCAAAAGCACTCAGTTGTCAATCTGTCTATAAAGCTACTAATATACTAATGTTCTGAGACAAACAGCTATCAATTTGTTCATATTACTGACTCTCCAGCTTATGGTTATTCAATACAAAAGCACATGACAGATATGATTTAACCTCCTTGAAAGACTAAATGGTGATATAATCTCATCCTGAAAGAGACTCTTCCTCACACCTCTGCCTCAGTACTTGATTTAATTACTTTTCTGGTATTTTAATCTAGCAACTCCCCAAAGGATCAGTTTAACTTTTTTTCCCCCTAAATATTTCAAATGGAAACACATGGAACTAGAAGTACGCTCCCAAGAATAAAGCATCTCTCAACGTTTCAAGTATAGAAAAAAAAAAAGAAAGAAAAATTGAAAGCCTTAATACAAAGGATCAAAAACTTAAGTTTGGGAGTTTTGTTTGTTTTGGATTTATAATTTAAAAAATAAAACTTCAAGGCTCCTGGCTGGCTCAGTTGGTGGAGCATGTGACTCTTGATCTCAGGGTTGTGGGTTCAAGCCACACACTTGGGTGCAGAGATTAGTTAAAAATAAAACCTTTAAAAAATTAATAAAACTTCAAAATAGGATAGTTGGGGATTAAAGATAGCAATGAAATTAATACAACACCAATATTTACATGATCAGATATTGATGAGAAGTTAACATTAAAAGAACAGACCCCAAATGGGATGAATCTATTTATATTACAGTACTGCTAACTTATTTATAACATATTTAATTAAAATAACTTCTAACAATGAACAGAAGAATCTACTATAGTTATATTTATCCTCTGAAGGAAGAAAATGTGATTAAAATATGGTAAATATATGTTTTTGAAAACTTAATATAATATTTTCCTCATATAGTCCTTATTCACTTATTTATTATATATTTCCTTATTTATTCTCCTTTAGAGAGAAATTGCATTGATTCATTTTGATTAAAGATATAAAATAATACTTTAATGATACGTAAGAAAACAGATACGGGAAGTTATTATCATTCTGACTTATACATTAATTTTCTTTATGTAATGCCAGTAGCCATATTATTGGCAAAGCTCTTTTACGTTTAGTTTGACTATGAAGATGTTTCCTCTAAAAATGTATCTTTTTTCCAAAGATACAATATTTTAATATACATTAACCATCATAGCATATATTTCACTACTGGAGAGCCTTAAAAACTGTAAGATACTAGTTATTAACTACCCACTTAATTCCACAAGTATTCCACAAAATATTCTAGCGAGGATAGAAGTAATTTGTACCAAAATACGCATCAAACTTTCTACGGAAGTCTAGTTAATTATGAGATGGAATGGAACTACAAAGCCAGGAACAAGTGGGAGAAAGTGAATGCAGAGTGTAAAGTCTGAGAGGCAAGGTTTCAACCACTGATTTACAGGCTTCTAATCTTTTGAAACTCTCAGTGTTTTAACAGTGAATTAAAGGCTTCCCAATTACATGAAGCAAGGCATAACAAGAAGGTCCATCTAGAGACAGAAATAGGAATTCAAGAAGTTCTTCATCCTCTTTACGAAAGTATTCATTTTGCCCAGCGACCTTTGCAGTTACTCTAACTAGCATTTGATATCATCTTCCTATTTCTAGAAAGCCAGAAGGCAGGAGAAAAGAGAGCAACCAGAAACTGGTGAATTTAAAAAGAGTTCATTGAAAAACAAAATGAAACAAAAAACCAACCCTATATCTGTGTGTGTGAAATATACTCTGAAACAACAATCTTGCTGAAACATGTACTGCCTACAGTGTATGAAGAACAGCGTTACATGACTTTTTCAAAAAGGCTCAAGTAAAACATCAGAGCAAATAATTCCATTTTATAATTTTATCACATAGGTTCCTCTTATGTTTTTCAACCCCAAATTTGGAACTCTTAATGATTGTTCTTTATCCTCATTCAAAATCTCAACTGCTTTGCTGTGTTCATTCAGAACTGCCTGAAAACCTTAACACTTAAACCGTGGCATGTTTTAAGCAGATTCACCACGACGACTGCTTTAATGGAGTTTCTACCTGTGGGAGCTGTACCCATTAAAATCTGGCTTTCCCTACTGAAAAATGAATTTCACTTGAAAATGGCCTCATACTTTATTATATACTCAGCCATGACTAGAGGAGAGAAATTTTCTGCTGTAGAAATGTTTCAGTTACTATTGCCAAATAAAACAAAATTACAAATTTGGTAACATCCTAACTAGAACACATGGATTCAAATGCTCATTGTTTCTTCCTAGGGAGGGATTTTTCAGTCTTTATGGTGGGCAGAAAATGCTCCTCCAAACCTAATACAGTCCTCAGTCAAATAAGAAAAAAAAAATAAATAAATAAAGCTTTTCATTAAAGGGAGCTAATTTCCATTACACGGCTACTATTAAAACTGAAAATATTGAGGTTTTTAGAAGCCTAAGAATAATAAATGGGTGTAAAATCAAGTCTTTAATCCAAAAGCAAAAGCAATATTAAGCAATATTAATACTATAATTAATATGCAGACTAGAACATTAAAAATCTTATCAAAAAAGGAGCAGAGTGGTATGAGAGATTTAGGGCCAATTTATTCTGTATAGCATGCATTAAAAAAATGTATTTCCTTTCATTCATTCACCCAATTTTGTTTAAACACCTACTAGGTACCAAGCACTGTGTGATTCAACAGTGAGCAAAAGAACACGTGGTCCCTCCTTCTATGCCTCTTTATGGTATCACTGGGAAAATAGCTCTCAGGCATTTTCCTAAACTTCAATTCCAGTTATTATGCTCAGTGACGTAGGTGAATACCCAGATGACTCATCCAACACCCTATTCTCAAGGATTGTTCATTGTTTTCTTCACTTCTTAAAATCCAGGGACCTTCAGCTACTCCCATGGCCACAGCCTGGACCTTGTCAACACACTGAATCACTTGACTACTGAACTGAGTCTTCGACCACAACTCCTCTTACTGGGTGTCTCAAAATTTCAATTCTAAAATACTTCTGAAGACACCCATCCTTCAATCTATCAGTCCTTTCTTGGTTTCATTTCCTTCTCAATCTAACATGTCTAGGTGCTTACCATATCCATTACTTCTTGGCTTCTCCTGTCCCTTGAATAGCAACTATTTATTGAGCACCTACACTGTGTGACTTTAGGCGCATTATTTAATTCCAAGCCTCGATTATTCTCATCTCATCAAAATAAATATATACGAAATACATTGCCTTGTCATAGGTTTTGAGAATTACATGACATAATGAGAAATACATGACATAATGCATCAAGATTACTATGCACAGTGCCTGGCAGATAGTGAATGCTTTTTAAATGTTTGCTATTACTGATTACCATAACTATATTCCAGAGAATATCACACAACTGTGTGGACTGGACAACCACAAATTCGTGGTTTCAGATTCCAGCTGGACCCTCAACAATATGACAGTGTGACTCCTAATGTGTTCACTGACTTGAACACATGCACACACACACTCTCCATTTCCCACCAGTGATAACTTCGAGCCTTCACTACCACTACAAGCCCCCAATCCTATCATTTCACTTACTGTTTTTTTTTCACCGCACTTATTGTTAATAGACCTCCTGCACCCTCATCATCATACTTTCTCTGTGTACTTCCTACTCCTATCTCAGCAGCAGACGTGTTCTCCTTTGTATCAAAGGCAAAATTGCTAGTTATGCTTCCCCTCCAGAACCTTAAGAAACCTCATTCAACAACTTCTTCTCCAGTATCTCTTCAATCCTTCTCTCCTGGTTTTCCCCTATGTACACATATGCTTAAGTATCTCACATCTCGGGGTGAGGGGGCGCACAGAACATTCCCTCGATTCTATTTCCGCATCTTTTAACAATGTTTATGGCTTAATTTGTAGCCCAAATTTTTAAATTTTAGGATATTCAAATTTATCAATATCTTCATTTTTGATGTTTGCTTGTGTTTTTTGTATCTTCTTTAAAAAATTCTTCTCTTGGCGTGCCTGGGTTGCTCAGTTAAGCATCCAACTCTTGGTTCTGGCTCAGGTCATGATCTCAGGGTTGTGAGATCAAGCCTTATGTTGGGATCTGTGCTGAAGGTGGAGCCTGCTTGGGACTCTCTTTCTCCCTCTCCCTCCACCTGCTGCTCACCCTCTCTCTAAAATATAAAATGAAATAAAATAAAATAAAATATTCTTCTTTCATCAAGAGTAACAGATTTTTCTCCTATATTTTCTTGTAAATATTTAATGTTTGCTTCTTCACATTTAGGAACTCTCTGGAATATATTTTTGTATAATCATTTGACCTACAACTATATACTGAAGAGTCCATCCTTTTCCCACTAGTCATAGTGTCACTTATGTCAAATATTAGAGGGACCCATAAAGACACGTACTACTTGAGGGTTTTCTATTCTGTCCCCTTGGTGTATTTGTTTATATACTGCCTTGGTCTGCTTGGGCTGCTATAACAAAATACCAATGGACTGGATGGCTTAGAAACAACAGACGTCTATTTCTCACAGTTCTGGTGGCTGGGAAGTTCAAGATCAAAGTGCCAGGAGATTTGGTATCTGATGAGATCCCAGTTCCTGGGTCACAGACTACCCTCTTTTTGCTGTAGCCTCACATGGTGAAAGGGGCAAGGGAGCTCTCTGAGGTCTCCTTCCTAGAGAACTAAACCTATTCATGGGTGCTCCATCCTTATACCTAATCACTCCCCACAAAGACCCTATCTCCAAATACCATCCATCACCTTGGGCTTTAGGTTTCACCATATGAACTGATGGGTGGGAGGGGTTGGGCATTCAGGCCATAGCGTACGACTATACCATACTACCTTTATTAATTACTATACTTTTAAAGTAAATTTTTATATCCAGTAGGGAAAGTCTCCCTGTTCTTTCCAAAGCTGTTTTAGATATGCTCAACATTTTGCTCTTTAATGTGGACTTTAAATCAGTCTAATTACAACCAGACAAACATAACTGGTAGGATTTTTTTTTTTTTTAATTTATTTATTTTGACAGAGCGAGAGAGATCACAAGTAGGCAGAGAGGCAGGCAGAGAGAGAGAGGAGGAAGCAGGCTCTCCGCCAAGCAGAGAGCCCGATATGGGCCTCGATCCCAGGACCCTGAGATCATGACCTGAGCCGAAGGCAGAGGCTTTAACCCACTGAGCCACCCAGGCGCCCAACTGGTAGGATCTTGATAGAAAAAGCAGTGATAATGGGTATCTCTGACATATTTTTGCATTTAATAGAAATACTCCTGAAATTTTATTATTAAATATGATAGGATTTTAGAAGGTTCTTTGGTAGCTACCTATTAGCAGATTAAGTTCCCTTCCAACTTTAATTTTCTAATAGCTTAGTTGTTGGTGTTATTATTGGGATTTGATGAGAAGTTACATAAGAGAAAGAAGAGGAAAAGTGAGGATTTTAAATGACCATGGGTTTCCGGACTGGTGAGTGGATGTATGGAGAGGTTATTTACTAAGATTTTGAGAGCATAAGAAAAAGAGATTTATGAGGGAAGATGGAGTGTTTGGTTAAATCTGAGATACTGGTGGGACATTAAAAAAAAAAGATATGGCATAGACGTGTGCTGTCCAATATGGCACCCTACTCACACGTTGCTATTTAGCACTTGAAAATTGGCTTGTCCAAATGAAGTGTGCTGTAAGGGTTCACAATAGATTTTGAAGATGTAGTATAAAAAGAGTAAAATTTTTTTTTTAAAGATTTTATTTATTTAGCTGACAGGGAGAGATCACAAGTAGGCAGAGAGGCAGGCAGAGAGGGGGGAGCAGGGACCCGATGCGGGACTCGATCCCAGGACCCTGAGATCATGACCTGAGCCGAAGGCAGAGGTTTAACCCACTGAGCCACCCAGGTGCCCAAGAGTAAAATATTTCATTAGTATTTTTCATACTGGCTATATTTTGAATATATGGGGTTAAGTAAAATTAAAATTAATTTTATCTTTTTAAACATTTTAAAGAAGGCTACTAGAAAACTTAAAATTACATATGTGACTCTCGTTAGATTTCTGTTGGATAGCATTGCTAAAGCTCTTGAGAGATATAAATCTGACGTTCATGAGATACAGATTTGCAAGTTATGATCTTATAGGTGGAGTTAAGGCCACGGGTACTGATCTGACCATGAAGTATGCTGAGTGAGAAAAGGACTAATGCATCTAAAACACAATTTGACTTATAAAACTCCATTTACCAACAACTTCTCAGGAACATAAGCTTGCAAGGTAAGAGATACAACCATAATATAAATACAAAAATTCTATGTTTCAATGAAGCCAGACCAGAGCTCACATAAAAAGAAAAAAAAAAAATCACAGGTAATGTAAGTTTTTCACCTCTATAAAATTTATACATACATTCAAAAAAGCTGGACTGAGAGCCCCAAATAACCCAATACTGTAAACCAACCTGATGAAAAGGGTCGTCTCTATATTCTTTTTTCACACTTGGATTAATTTGAGGATTTTCCATATCTGTCTCACTGGTACAAGATGACCGGCATTCTGCACAGTGTAACAAGTCTTCCCATAAAACATCTTCTGTTTCAGATTCTGGCCTTGTACTCTCAGAATCCTGTCTGGAACTTGAACAGCGAGAGCTGCAACTAGTACCCGATTTAGGGGCATCCTGAAATCAAGATATTCTTTGACATTAATACAATTTATGTACCCTTTCCAACTCAAAGGATTCTATCAGAATCATACATTGCTACTTTTTGCCACAAAAACAAATACACTGTCACATGACAGTGAAATAGAAAACAAAACATTAAAAATATGTTAGTTTTTAAGGAGTAACAAAATTTCCTCATATCAAAATTTGACTTCACATCTCAGCTCAAGTGCTATTTTGCATGCAAAGGTTGTGCCTGTTTCCTCCTAAATTTTTATACAAAGTTCAAAATTCAGGCAGGCAGAGAGCAGCCTAGGTTTGAATGGCTATTATTTTATCAGGATATATACTGGTATTATATTATCAGTGAATATTAACCAACTTTAACTGATGTGTTTAATGAAGTTATTTTCTTACTCTTGTCTTTTTTTTAGCAAGAGTAGATCTCATGTATCTACTGTTTTTGTTTTTCAAACGTAAGTTCAATAAATTGATGTAAAATTAATAATCTATACCAGGTAGATAATTGCCAACTCATGTTTCTGAGATAAACTATGGTCAAAAAAAAAAAAGTGAAAAACTAAAGGGCACAAGTTAAATAATTTCTAATCAATTTACTTTTTTCCTAGGAGTTGTTATTGTATAAAATAAATACGTTTGAGTAAAAGTTTGATTTAATAATTCAAAATAACTTTTACTGACTAAAGAAGGGTAACAGCCATCCTTATAGCCAAGTACGCTGAAATTTTCAGATTTGTTTTTAGTTATCGTCTGTCACTAAGATTGTCAATTTTGCCTTTAAAATGTTTTAGATGTATCCCTTCTTCTCATATCAGAGTTCAGACTTTATCACCCATGCCCTGTTTGCTATAAAGAGCCTCCTAATTGACCCCATCTGAAAGGCCTTCCCTACTTTCCAGATTAAGCTTCCTAAAGTGAGCTTTTTTTTTTTCTACTCCTCTGACCAAAGTCCTTCTGTGACTTCCACTGCTCTCCTGGATAAAGTTCAAATTCCTTCACCAGCAACCTTGTCTTCAAATGTGCTACTTTTGGACTTTGTTCTCCACTCGTCCCTACCACAACCTTCTCCTCCAGTGACACTGGGCTACTTTCTGGCCCCTAAACACAGCCTGTTCTTTGTCCCTCTAGCCTCTGATTAGGTATCTACCCCGTATCCTACTTCCCTTTACAACTACTCAACCAAGTGTCAGGAAAACACCATTTCTATCCCTTTCTAGCTGGCTTACCTTGTTTCTGAACCTTAGTCTGCTGGCAATGGGGGATAAAACTATCTATCTTAAAGATACACTGAAAATTAAATGAGGACTGTAACTTTTAATACAAACCAGGGGTTCCACAAATGTTAGTTCTGAAGACTTTTTTTTTCTTTTTAGCTTTGAAGGCTTCTATTCAGAGATTCTTTTGTCCCTAAAGTGAGGTATTATTATTTCCATAACAATAAATTTTACATTGCTATTCAGCATCTATAATATTGTATTTTTAAATGTTCACATATTTATTGTCAAGTACGTCGTAACTCTCAAATACACTAAGTCAACGGAAGACAAAAATCAGTTGTTTTTTTTTTTTTTTTTTGCCCCCCTTACCATATGTAACAAAATATCTTGAATGATTGAGACAGGTGATTGATAATTAATTTACTGATATTAGAATGGGGCACTATGGATATATATTTAGTGTGTTGATTAGGGATTTATTTGTGGGAGGAGAACTGTTTGAAGGAAAAGTAAAAATGTTTTCAAGGAAAAAAAATTCAGAAAGAAAAAAGGTAAGAATCAGTCAGCTTTGTTTTATAAAAAGCACTCCAAAAATGTTTGATTCACTAATGTCAACTAGAGTACTTGAAGTATACAGTTTTTATAACAACTGTTTTCATTAAGGTACAGAAAGCATTAAGTAACCAGTTAATTTAATTTTTGATAAAGCTAAATTATCTATGACTAATTTCTGATGCAGACTTGCTAATCAGATATAGAAATGAGTAACAAGATTAAAGGCCTGATGATTACTTAAATGAAACTAGTGGGTGATTTCAGGGATAAGGAAATATCTTTAATTCTATATAGAAGTATTTTGCCAAATATTGATTAATAAGTGGGCCACTTTACAAATGTAAAATCTAAAAATTATCACCTATAACCACTTATATGTCAAACAGACTTTTACCTGCAACATTTAGGTGATTAATGGTCACTCTGAATTTCACTAAAAATTGCTGAAAAATGGGTAAAAATTTGAAATTTTTGAATTAAGGAAAATAGCCGATTTAACAGTTCATTTAATTTGGTTTGGTCTGCTTATTTTAAATCTTTAGACAGACAGCTAAAACTGAGATATAGTCAAATTAAGGGGAGAAAAATTATTTATTTGAAGGGAATAAGAATTTATAACAGTAGTGCTTTGTGCCAGGCAACTGTGCATAATCTTATTTAATATTAACAATCTGAGGAGGCTAGTCTCCTCTCTCCACTATAGAGACCCAGAAACAGAGACTCAGAGAAGTTAAACAATTTTTCCAAAATCACTTAAATGTTCTGAGCCCAAGCCCATGGTTTCTTCATTATGCTTCCCATCAAATGCTTCCTTCATTAGATTAAAAGCTACATTCAATAGGGAATAAAAATTGAAAGATACTTGTAGAGTTAAAAGCAGGAGAGAGTGGGAAACAGGGCAAATGCTTAAAGGAAGTTATCAATTGCACAGGACACCTCTTATTCCAGATAATCAAATAATTCCACCACGGTCTTCCCAACAAGAAACTAGAAGACAACCAGATATACACAGCAGACAGTAGAAAAAGGGAAGAAACTGGGTTGGAGGTGGGGGTGGGAAAGTTGAGGGGTGGAAGGAAGGGGGGTTAAGTCAAAGTCTACACACTAAATGACAAGATCACTACCTCACATCCCCAAACCCCTTGATATCAAACACCATGGCAGCCTAGTATAATATCTACTACCCCCCCACATCACTAGGAGTTTGGATGATTTTTCCAGAAAATCTAAAGACCCCTAAAACTGTATCTATAGATTTTGACATATGGGAGGCTTAAAACAAATGGTCTGTGTCCTAACCAGTCATTTTATAATGAAGACCATGACTTCTACCCAGACACAAAGTCCTTTCCAAAAGGCTTTCTTTGTGTCTCACCCTTAAAGAAAAAATATCACCAGTAATTTGAAGAGAAAAAAATAATAATACATAAAGATGTAAAAAACACCACAACACTGCTGTATCCTGTCTCAATTTTACTTCTTCAAAGGAGTTTTTCTTTTGCTTTTTAAAAAATACCCTGAGGTTAGCTTGATTGGAGAATCAAAATTTTCCTGAACTGAAATGCAGCTTTTAAAATATTTTCTAGGGGCGCCTGAGTGGTTCAGTGGGTTAAGCAGCTGCCTTCAGCTCAGGTCATGATTCCAGGGTTCTGGGATCGAGCCCCACATCAGGCTCCCTACTCGGCAGAGAGACTGCTTCTCCCTCTTCCTCTCCCTGCCTCTCTACCTACTTGTGCTCTCTCTCTCTCTCTCTCCGTCAAATAAATAAATAAAATCTTAAAAATAGAATTAAAAAAATAAAATAAAACGAAATAAAACATTTTCTAGTCTAAAGCTCCCTACTTTGCAGATTAAAAATTTGAAGTCCAGGTTTTATTTTTAGGTACTCTTTTATATCATTAAAAAAAGATTTAAAATAATCAATGCCTACTAGCTAATTAATGGCGTTACTTAGCTTGAAATCCAGAAGATTTTAGGCAACATATTTATTTAAAAGTTAAGGTCAGTAGAATGTTGATCAGCCCTTCAAGAATCTCAAGAGTTCAACATATAGCTGCAAACCAAGAAGGGCAAAGATTCTGGGGTGAGAAAAGTACCTCTAAAGCCAATTTCTCTATTGGAGAGTGAAGACATCCTTCTACAGAAGGTCCTGAACTCTTTCTGGTACCAACTGACTTCTGACTGTACTGAGTCTAAGACTGAGAAATTCACAAGACTGAATTTCACAAGGAACAGGGGACAGTATATCCAATGATCTAGGTGGAGGCAATCAGCAGATACAGTGGCATTAGTTGCATCTAATGGCAGCCACTGAGAGAAGAAACACAGCCACAGTCACCACTAAAATTAAATAGAGATACAACCACAGGGAAGATTGTATGAAGAAAAAGTAACTCTTCTAAGCTTAAAACGATCAAGGTATTCACACTCCAGTGCAGCACAATATTTGATTTTTCAAAAGTATAGCCCTACGTTGTCAAGAAAAAAATTCTAATATAGTCTAAAAAGAGAAGGCCATGTTTATCAAAAAAGTGTCGTAAGTGGGGCACCTGGGTGGCTCAGTGGGTTGAACCTCTGCCTTCGGCTCAGGTCATGATCTCACGGTCCTGGGATCAAGCCCTGCATCGGGCTCCTTGCTGAGCAGGGAGCCTGCTTCCTCCTCTCTCTCTGCCTGCCTCTCTGCCTACTTGTGATCTCTCTATGTCAAATAAATAAATAAAATCTTTAAAAAAAAAAAAGTGTCGTGACATTTGCCTTGAAGTGAAATGAAACGTTCTGTCCTTAGAAAACTGAAAATACATTTGAATGAAATTCTTTTTCTATTTAAATAGTTTCAAGAGATGTGATAACTTCAAGAGATGTGATGAAGTTGTAAAACTGTTGAAAGAAAGACAAATATTAAGAAAGAAGAAAAAAGAACTGAATTTTATAGAATGGGCAACTTAATAACTAGTGATAGTAACATGAAGACAGTCACTTAGAATAACTCTGCTATGATCCAGAAGCTATAAAGCCTTTCAAATTGTGAAAAAGACTAACATAGGAGTTCACAAAGTGTCTCTCTAGGATGGTTGTCATTAAAAGTAAACAACAAACTGAATGTATGAGTCTTCAGAGATATTGCACAAATATAAATGTGTAGCTCTCTGTCAATACATAAATCTAAAACCGTCACTCTATAAACCCAGATCATATAACAAGATAATTGATACTGATGGGAAATATTTACTTCAGTAATTATATTCAATTGTTGAAAGAAGTTGTAAATTAGTAATATATAAAATAGGTACATATACATAAGGACAAATTATATACCTCATTAGGATAATGTTTCTTATAATGGTGTGACTTTCTGTTCCGAAGAATACTCTCAGAAGTCCTGTCCACGTGACGGCGTAAGGGGTAGCCTGTTTCAGGACCTTCCTCACTGGAGACTTCGTCAGAAACATTTGTTATTGTCCTTTGAGTATCCTAAGTTGGGAGTACACAAAGAGAATTTCTGGTAATTTATGACTGAATTTGTAGCTTTAAAATTGCAAAATTTTAAATTATATGTACATACAGGTACACCTTCAAATATCTTCAGAAACCTCAAACTGACTGATCAGTATTACCTGATCTTCTTTAAAAATGTCTTAAATTTGTGACTATACTATTATTTCAACTTTAAGTAATTCAACAGCCATTTGTCAAATATGGCCCTACAACATTTCTATTCATGAAAGGATTTGAAATGACTTAGAAAATTAAGACTATAAAATAGGATAAAAGTAGAACAGAGATCATTTAAAAGAAGCTGAGAAAACAGAGATGAATTAATTATACTATTTCTACAAACCCCAAATACCATCAATGATTTAATAATGATAGGAGGCAGGAGGAAGTAAAGAGTAGTTGTATGTGTGCACATATCAGACAACATTATGTACATATCAGTTTGTAAGAGACATCCAGATTTTGAAAATTCTGAAACTGAGAGACCCCAGAGGCTTAAGTTTATTGATATTTTCATATTCTTCTCATGTAACTTTAGTAGGTAACATAAATGAAAAAAAATGTGTTTGAAAGCTGTATGACTGAAAACTCATCTGTTGAGTGATGATAGTGATATGAGGCTCACATTATCAGAGAGCTAAATGCTTCAAAAATCTAAAATCAGGGTAAGGGATTCTATTTCACTGCAGCCCCATGTTATTGATTGTATAGCTACTGGTACTGAAAAAACATATATTGTCAAGTGGTTAACACATACTTCACTCAAAATTGAAAAATCAACACAAATGTTCATGCTCACATTTCTATATGTAACGGAAACAACATATTTTAATTTGTCCATAACTTTTTTTTACTCTAAGTTTTTTTAAATAAAAAATTATTTAACCAAAAAAATTCAGTGAAACAGATGATATTGGATTAGGCTTTGTTACAATAAATGCAGGATTTCTTTATTATTTTGGAAAAGTAAACAAATAATTGTTATTCTTACCAATATATCCTCAATAAGATTTTTTTCAAATTAAAAACAAAACAAATGTGTTGACCCCAAAGGTAACGAAGGTAGAAAAACAAGGTAATATTTCCTTATGGGGAACAAGAATGGAAAGCCAGATTCCTAGTTCAGTTTCTAAAATAATTTAGATGTTCCATTTAAATTCACACATACACACACACAGAGAGAAATGAGGAAAGAGAAGACAAGGTTCAAGAAACATCAACTATAAATTATAGAGTGCCTTCATATTTTAGAAAAATTGGAGCCATCAATCAATTCAAAAGGTGCCATATTATATTGGCAATCAAGTTTACTCATGCAACTTTATTTGATTTGCAGCTTTATCAGTGTGATGTGTAACGGCTCACAGAATAAATTCTGGAGCAAATACAGAGTTCAAAGGCAATTCCAATGTCTAAGTCACTTTCCATTCATTGATGTAAAATCACACAAACTATTTTTATTTTATTCTTTTTTGTATGTGTTCAAACCTGTTTATTTTTTTAATTCTTTTTTTATTATATTAGTCACCATACAGTAGATCATTAGTTTTTGATACAGTGTTCCAAGATTCATTGTTTGCATGTAACACCCAGGGCTCCGTGCAAAACGTGCCCTCCTTAATACAACAAAACTATTTTTAAAATCACACTTACTTTGCTGGGAATGCTCCTCGGGGTTCCTGGATGCCAGGCTGCCTCTTCTGGTCGAACAGTTTCACACTGAGGTTCATGGCTTTGTATTCCCTCTTCACTGCTTTTAACAGTCTTTTTCCCTTCAAGGGATACATAGCCATTGTCAGTCTCTGTTGATTTATCAATTGAATTCTTTGCTTTCTTTGATCTAAAAAGAAAAAATTGCAGAAGCATGTTATGTGGACTTAGCTTATTTTGGATGCGTTACTGAGAGAAATTACGATCTGTTAATAATTAAATCTGGTAGTTATTTCTCAGAATTTTAATGGCTACTTTATTTTATAATAAGTAACTTAGAAATATAATACCTATCATATAAATCAATAGTTGTAAATCAATGTCCTCATTCATCTTACTTGATAAGTTTTGAACTCTTAACAAGTAGCAATTCTAAGAGACATGCCCTAACTTACCAAACGACTCTTTTTCAAAATCGCTTGGTCTTTGTGCAAAATCTATGATCAAAATTTTGCCAATTTTATTATGGTTAATAATATATTGTAAAGTTTTACTTAAAACACTGTTTCTATAATTATTAATTTGCAGTTAGTGGTTTAACTTGGTTTTAACACTTTCATTTACCCAAATACTTTTAGTATATATGCATAAATATCTCTGATAAATTCATTTTAGTGTAAAAGGAGCCATAGGATCTACTGTAACATAAAAATATACGAAGAAAAGGAAAACCTTAAAATACAAGTTTCTAAATAATGGAAGAAGTAGAAATGAAGAAAACCAAAAAAATAAATAAGTAACTTCTTTCACCCACTGAAATACTCCAGAAAAAATGTACTACCAGGTAGCCATTAACTATCTAAAAGGCTACAAATGATGTTCCTCATTTATAGGAATTTAATTTTTTTAATACACAAAATATATCACAGAAAGTAATAAATAAGACATTTTGATTAATAGGCCAAAGCTTGAGGGGTCTTCAGAAACTATAGTAGGTGAAAGAACAGCTATTCAAAAGAAATGGTAAGTAGAAATACAGTGTAAGTCCCACACAAAATTAAAATGTGCTCAATGCAGATTAAGTTTATCATGAAATTTATTAAAAAGCAATTGCATTTAATTTTACTTAAAAAAATCCCCTTGAATTTTCTGCAGAGTATCCATTTTGCAAGAAAAAAAATTAGTATATTGCCTTCGCACAGGTCAAAAAACAAAGGTGTTTAAAAATGCACAAAGGAGGGGCACCTGAGTGGCTCTCAGTTGGTTAAGTGTCTGACTTTGGCTCAGGCTATGATCTCAGGGTCCTGGGATGAGCCAGGCGGGGGGGGGGGGGGTGGGGGGGGTGGTCCCTGCTCAGCAGGGAGTCTGCTTCTCTCTCCCTCTGCCCTTCCCCCACTCATGCTTGTGAGTGCTCTCGCTCTCTCAAATAAATAAATAATCTTTAAAAATGCACAAAAGAATTACTTCTAACACTAGAGATACTCAGTCCTACTGGAATCTTTTAGAACTGTATAGGACCTTAGAACTCACCTATTCTAAATGTTCATTTTGGAAACATGAATCAGAAATATAAAGAGGTCTGAGCAACTTATGTAAGGTCACACAATCACTTAGAGGCACAGCTAGCACTAGAATACAGACCTTCTGACCATGAGGTTAATTATATTCTCCACACCACCTCCAACTGCCCACTCCTGGGGATATTGCCTGATAAGATGTCTTCTTCACACACGCATCAAAGCCTAGAAAGCTTTTGTTTTATACAAACAGGCCCCTCTCCTTTCTGACCTTCTCCTGCAAGGTTACTAAAGGGAACAGACAGACCCCACTTCCCACATGCTTCACAGAGCTCTCATGCTTTCTGGTCATTCAGAACACATCCCAACAGACTTGCAAGGCTCCGAAGCCCCATCTTCTGATCCTTTTCTTTCTACATGACCCTGAGAGACACGGCAAGACCAAGGGAAAGAGCCATAGAACAAAGACCACTTAAGAGTGGCAGAGGGACAGGCCCCTGGGTGGCTCAGTCATTAAGCGGCTGCCTTTGGCTCAGGTCATGACCCCAGGATCCTGGGATCGAGCCCCGCATCAGGGTCCTTGCTCAGCGGGAGGCCTGCTTCTCCCTCTCCTGCTCCCCCTGCTTGTGTTTCCTCTCTCGCTGTGTTTTTCTGTCAAATAAATAAATAAAATCTTAAAAAAAAAAAAGTGGCAGAGGGAAGGAGGAAAATGGATTAGAGAGGAAGGGCAAAAACAGAAAATAAAAGGTACAGAGAAAACTTGTGACCTTATCAGCCTCAGAAAGAAAGTGATAAAAACATCAGCTACTAATTCTCCCCATTACTTTGTGCAATGTACAGATGTAGAAAAAGACCAAGGGAGGTAAAAATCCTGATATCCCAAAAATGTGAGAAACTCAAAAGACAGAGAAGGCGTGTGCTGGAAAGGTGTCTGTGAACTTTCCTGGAAATTACACTGGGGTGGAAAAACGGGGAAAAGGAGGTAAATGAGGGGAAAGACGACTAGAAAGTTGGTAGAACCATTAATCAGACACGATAGGCAAGAGGAGAAATGTATTTTGGAAGAAGGATAGAAATGCTGGACCTCAAGGGCTTAGGAACATCATTAGAAAGATCACTAGGGAAAGATCACTAGGCAGCTGAAAACATTGCCTGGAGGCCGATAGTCAGAGTAGAAAAAGTGGCTGAAAACTTGCAGAGCCAACCAGAACACTAGAGGGTAAAAAGATAAGGGCCTAGTGAAAAGGGCATTGAATCAGTAGTAAGTGCTGCTTCAGGGATTTTTGAAGGGGAATGTACACCTTCCTTACCAGGACCAGGAAAAGACTGTTAAGCACTAGTAGTACCCATTGCACACACCTTTCAGCTACTGCCCTTCCTCTCTTATCTCTGCCTACTTCCAGTCTCCTCTGGGTTGTTTCTTTCCCCATCTCCTCAAAGTACACAGGACACTCTCAGGAGACATGAACAATAAGTCAGCAGCTTGCTGATGTTTCTCGAGAACTAAATGCAGATAAGTTGCAAACCAAGCTGAAAGGACAAAGAGAATACTAAATATACATACCACCCTCAGAGTTTACAAAATAGCTCAAAATACAGATTGAGGCAGCTTGGCTGTAGCCGGTAGTAACACCTCTTGTATGAGAATTGTGGTCACGGCCCGGCAGGGGCGGCCCAGCTGCAGCCAAGAAGGGCACCCCATTCAAAGACAAGTTTAGGCAAGGTGTCAGGTACAGCCCGATGGGGTTGGGAAGGGGCTACATCCAGAGATTAACTGAATCAATATTGAGGACAATGGGAACCAGGTTTTTCAGTGATAGAGAAGGAAGATATAAAGACAAGATCAAATGAACTTTGAGGTACTGTATTTGTATCATTGCAAATCCATGGCCTATAATACATCTAAATATAGAAATAAATATAAACGTGGAGGAATAAACATACACACACACACACACACACACACACACCCCTCTAGCCCTATTCCCGAGAAGGTCTGGGGGTAGTTAACACCACAACAGCAATAAGCACTTCTAGCACTCAGATCTTGCTTTATATATACCACCCTCCTTGAGGAAATGCCTGACTCCAGGGCTGAGGCAGAGGAAGGACAAACTGAACCTAAAGCATTGTGTTGTCCTAGAAAGTAAAAAAGAGATCAAAGAATGAAAGGGACATATCAAAAAACACAAACTGCTCAAAGGGTTCCACTGGCCAATTTAGGCTAATCTGATCATCAAAATGAATAATGACATTAATAAATTGAATAAAATAGAAATCCACGAGTAAATAAATAGGGGAAAGCTTATATTTAAAGCAAAATGCCAATAAACCCAGAAGGAATGACGGAGTTAGAAAAATCACCATTTGGCAACCATCATAGCAATAATTCAGATAATAATCATCACTGCATGTTAAAACTAGAAGGTGAAGATGGGATGAGGAATGGGTTATTTTTTATAATCTTAATATGTCTCCACATAAGACATCTATTATAAAAGGAAAAATAAATTTACAGTGGAGAAATCTGGCAGATATTACATTAATCAAGTGATTAAATATCAGTAAAGGGACAAATTTATGTTGTTTGCCACTTCATAGGATGCAATGAGAAGAACTAAGTATCACTTCTTAAAATCCTGCCTAAATTGCATAACTTGGATTTAATGAAGAAACATCACACTAACTCAGTATTATGCTGCTAATTGTTAAACAACTAGCTCTCCAGAGGCAAAACGTCCTTGTTTGTGATGTTTCCTGATTTCCATGGTGTAAATAATCCCACCACGGCCAATTTCAAGTACCAAGTGATAATGCTGACCTAGGAGTTGGGAAGAGATAGGCACATTCCGCACTCACAAGTCACTTGGAGAAAATCCTGACCAGGGGCACAAACCCAAATTAAGGGACTTTGTGCCAAGTGATGACCATGTAGTCTTCAAAAATGTAACTTGAGGAAAGGCTGATGTCTGCTTCAGAATGAAGGAGCCTAGAGACATGACCACTGTGTGTAGCACATGATCCCAGATTAGAGCTTCTGGAGAAGGAACAAGGCTATAAATAAGGACAATCAGCAGAATTTAAATGGGGTCTCTGAGTAAAAGACATCTGGGAATTCCCTGCACTGTTCTCTCAAGTTTTCTTTAAGTTTGAAACTGTTTCAAAATAAAACCGTATCTTTTCAAAAGTATAAACTGATTTGTACCCTGATTAGGACATTTTGGATTTGAGCATAGGGAAAATGCTGAAAGGACAGAGAGTTGGGAGAGCTAAATTCCAATTAATGTAGGTAAAGATGGTTAAAGCCTGTGACTGCTACAGGTGATGTTTAGTTCTACCGCTGACTGCTGCTTCGCTCATAGTGCCGTTAACAGCTCAAACTCAGAACCTCACAGAATAATATTTATTTCTCAAAAGAAATATAGGTTACCAAGACTCAGATGTTTAATTACCCATTCCCTTGTTTTAGGGCATAAAGATACTAGGAAAAGGGAAAGACCGAGAGATTTACTTAAAATACTAATATTGTAAAAGTCTACTTAGACTATTTTTTAAAGGGAAGCTACTTCATTTAAATCAACTTTAAAAAATGTACAAAAATAGAGTAAAGCAAGGTGGATAGCATTTTGGTTTTAAAGTAAGCATGTACTTCTAAATCATCATTCTCTACCGAAAATAAAAGACAGGGTAAGAGGGCTCCTGGGTGGCTCAGTAGGTTAGATGTCCAACTCTTAATTTCAGCTCAGGTCTTGATCTCAGGGTTGTGGGTTCAAGCCCCATACTGGGCTGCTTAAAAAAAAACAAAAACAAACAAAAAAAAACAGGGTAGAAAAAAGCTGGTATAAGGAATTAAAAGTACTACAGTATAGAAAGAAAGTACTTCTTAGTATAATCTACAAAAAAATCTACCTTTTGACAGCTACACTGAATGCATGTAATACATTCGCTTAGGAAAACCAGAGTTAACAATTTTTGCTTAGGTCAACCCAAACAGCCTGAGTCCCAGGCATGCGGGCAGTGAGGTGAGCACTGCCTTGAGAAGAGGAGACATACAAGTCTACAGTGATCTTACTTATTCTGTGATAGAAGCAGTATTTCCTGCATTGGATTTTGAACAAAAAATATTTGCAAAGAAACAATGTGCAATTCCACTACCATGGTAAAGGCTCGTCATGTTTTATAACTTCAGAGCTAATTCTGTAACTATCCTACTGCATTAATCTTTGGATGGCATGACCTGTGTAGAATTTTCTTTAAAGTATTATGCTTGCCATTCAAGAAGGATGGCTGTATGTCACAAAACATATGCCTACGCCTAGGAGGAAATAACTTTTAGAAACATAAGTAGTTTAATTAGCGTAGTTTCTTTGTGAGGTGGATGATGATTTGGGTCTTGTCTGAAAAAATGCTAATAAATGTACAACCTACATCATAAATAAATCCTAAAACTGCATGTGTTTTTCAACAGTGAAAACTTTAACCAAAGAGTTAATGCAACTTTTAAAGAACTTACTAGCTTATGAAATCTCAAATCTATTGTATCAAACATGAAAACCAGTGTGTTTCTATCTGAAAAACCTCGTCAGGGAAAAAAGCTGAAAGTATTTATTGGTGCTCTAGAAAATACTCAGGGGTATATAAAAAGATCCAATGGAAGATCATGCTTCCAGTACGAAAGAACATTAGAGAGTGGTTATGGGGAAAGTTAACAGTAGCAAATAGCTCTTGTTCTATAACATGGTATGAAATTTCTAGTCCTGTTCTCATTTCTGTAAGCGGGGGTGGCTAGAGTAACAGAATGCATAAAATCTCAGATATAAGAAAATGGCACAGGAGCCTACATGTTACCATCACTGCTGTGTGCAGCTACGCATACACCTTGAAGATATGCTAACAAAGCCCTTCAAGGACTTTTGGGTCCCTATGTTTCCCTAGGTATCCTCCATAACACCCAAGTTTGCGAGGTATGTACCAAATTATGTATTATGTACCAGATTTATGTATGGTACCTGTAATTGTTCTAGAACTAGTCTAATTCTAAAACAGAGTGGCTACAGCAAAGTTAATGAGTTATCTAGTTGTGGCATAAGATATTTTTTAAAAATCTGGGATATACTTACATTTACATGGTCTTCATCCTTGTCTGTGGGAGACAGACTTCACCCAGTTTACAGTTTAAATGACCTATTTAAATTGCAGTCACTAAAAACCAAATTTTTAATCCTTGTACCAAAAATTTATGATGGGACTTCATATCACTCTTACTTACATTATACAATGTACTCCATTATGGGAAGAAAATCCATTTATTAAATATTTTTCATTTAAGTGTTAAAACCATTCAATATGGAGGTTAAATGCAACAGCAATCTTTAAGGTAGGTTGGTCAGAGGCACCTGGGTGGCGCAGTCAGTTAAGTGTCTGACTCCTGGTTTCAGCTCAGGTCGTGATCTCAGGGTTGTGAGATCAAGCCCTGCATCGGGTTCTGCACTCAGCACAGAGTCAGCTTGAGTGAGACTCTTTCTTCCTCTGCCCCTCCACTCCCCCCCTCTAAAATAAACAAATCTTTTAAAAACAAACATCCCCCCCCCAAATACCCTTCAGTCTTTTTTTTTTTTTTTTTTTAAGATTTTATTTATTTGACACAGAGAGNTTTTTAAGATTTTATTTATTTGACACAGAGAGAGAGAGAGATCACAAGTAGGCAGAGAGGCAGGCAGGGGGGGGGGGAAGCAGGCTCCCTGCTGAGCAGAGAGGCCGATATGGGCCTCGATCCCAGGACCCTGAGATCATGACCTGAGCCGAAGGCAGAGGCTTTAACCCACTGAGCCACCCAGGCTCCCACCCTTCAGTCTTTAAAGAAAAAAAATAAATAAATAAAAGGACAGATCAGTCAGGCATGTGAGTTAACATGTGACCTGGTTTTACTCTGACATCTGTCTCTAATCCGCCAAGTCAATGTATATTGACTGTTTTTCAGTGATATTGTGATGGTGAAATTAATCTTAAAGGACACGTAAAAAAACAGTATGTGAATTCTGAAATAGGTATTATGCTGAAGAGATATACTATCTAGATCTATTCTTCCTACTCAATCTTTTTAGTAGAAATTATAATTATGCTAATTTAAGATTATAATTCTTTGTTGTTTTAAGAAATTTTTTTAAAAGATTTTACTTATTTATATTTGACAGAGAGAGAGAGAGAGATCACGAGTAGGCAGAGGGGCAGGCACAGGGAGAGGGGGAAGTAAGCTCCCTGCTAAGCAGAGAGCCAGATGTGGGGCTCGATCCCAGGACCCTGAGATCATGACCTGAGCCGAAGGCAGAGGCTTAACCCACTGAACCACCCAGGCGTCCCTAATATTATAATTCTTTGAAACTAATGTAATAAATACTTAGGAACTATGGTTGATTTCTACATCTTAAGTTGATATCTTCTTTGGCTTTGTTTTCTCACTTTCATAGAGTTCTTTTACATAATTCCTATTTTTTTTCAAATGAGAAATATGTCTTGTTTAAAAAAAGTTTTATCTTGAGAGTGAAATGTACTTAGAAATGATAAATAGAGGCTTTCCAAATTATAAACACAGGATTTAAAATAGTACTTTATCATCCTAACATCTAGAAAACCAAAAGATATTCTACACAATGCTTAGACATTTGAGGGGTTATACATTTATTTTCCCATCGGTGATGTGAATTCAGAAACCTCAGTGGAAGTATCCATCTTTTCAATTTATTATCACCAGAAACAATTTTAAGTCTCAGCTGATCTTTCAGTTTAAGGCCTTTCTGACTTATCAAAACTTGAAGGAACAAGACATCATCAAGATTTCAGAACTTGATTTAGAAGTTCCAAAATTAACATTTTTCTTAAGATCTTTTTGTACCTAATATTTAAAGCATTCTCATTCATATGCTAGCAAACTAGTTCTAAATGAGACAGCTGAAAATAGTACGTCTTTAAAAACATTTAGATTATAAAGTTGTCACTTTAAAGAGAATAAATCCAAAGGGATCTAGCCATTATATTATCAATGAGTGATAGTCAAGGTCATTGTACAGCCCAAAGGAAGAAAACTGAAGTCTGAATCTCATTTGACTAGAGAAACATAGCAGAACTCCAAAGGCACTAAAACCTACTGATCAAGGGGCATTTTGAGTGCTATCTAACAGAAGATCAGTTTTGGACAACCAAAACAACTAAATGATTCCTCCAAAGCAAAACACAGCCACTGTGCTATTTTATTACTGCTCATCAGAAAGTCTTGAGAAATGCGCTTAAGACACTGACTTTGCAGAGATAAAATTATCATATCCTATTGTCAGAAAGGAGAGCTATTTATTAAAAAGAAAAAAAGACTAACAAAGAGAGACAGAATGCAATTTAAATTCAAAACAAAACACAACAAAATAAAACAAAACCTAAATCTTTTCTGGACGAAGAACAGGTGGTTGGAATAGACAAGGGATCCAACTTAATGCCACGTTATTTCAAACTATTAGGTTTTTGTACAATTTCCCACAAAATTACAAGCAATGAAAATATCCCAGGATACAACTGCTTAATTTTCCAATGTATGACAAACTTGATCATAAGAGCACGATCACAAGGGGATGAAATAATTAGATTAGTTGAGGAGTTAACAAAAAGTGATCACAGTTTTGTGCAGTATCCCTTTTCTTGATTTATTAACTTAGCAACTTTTACCATTATACTCAGTAGTTTGATCATACCATTTTAACTTTTTTCAAATTTATTACATGTCTATGTAAACTAGGAAAATAACTGAAATGTTTTGAATTAACTTTTCAAAATAATAATACAAGATTGAGTTACGTTTATTTTGCAGTTTGCTATAATTACATTTTCCTATTTGGTAAATCTTTACTATGATACAAACTATACAAAAAGTCCAATTTGTGGGCTTAGTGCTGATAAAATATCAGTAAAAATATCAATAAAAATATCAGCACTGTATCGGCTATAGTGCCAATAAAAATAATTAATTTAATAGAAGTAAAATGGTACTTGAGAAATCACAAAATAAATCAAAATCAAGAAATCCCAACTAGATATACTTTGATGTATATACACTCATGCTCACACAGGTATATTTACACAGATCCCCAAGTAAACTTCATGGTCTCTATTTTTCCATTATCTATATACCATTATAATTTATGAAAACAAAATCCATAGTGGGAATGTCATAGTTAAAGTCATTAATATTCATTACCTGAGACTGAAGTGCCAGAAAAGGGACAGTGCATCTCTACGCCATAGAAAACCCTGAATAAATACAAACCCTGATAAAAAGAAAGCGGCGTGCCAGAGATCTCTGAAGACAGCGCCCACGCCGTAAGAGGTGCTTGTACCATGGCTCTGAGCTGCTCCCTCCTGTGTGTTATCTGTGGTGCTAGAACCATCTCCTTCCCTATGGACTTCCAAATGGGCTGCTTTTCTTAATTTCCTTCATCAGAAGAGATTAAGAACAGAAGGTAGCTTTAAAATGTTAACAACCACTTTCTTGGTAGCACATTCAAAATTTTGATCAAACATAAAGACAGGAACTTCAATACACAATTAAATTCAATTATTAACTGGAGAAAAGTTAACGCCAACATTAAGGTACATATTCAAGAGCAACTTCTATAAATGTTGGGTTATTGTTCCTTGTTCACACTGACAGGTCAGTGAATATTAGGTTGTAATGATATCATTGCACAGATTTTTACAAAGCATTTCTTCCCTATTTGAATGCCACTTATCTGCAGAAGAAGAAAGAAGAAAATTTAGATCAGAGAGAATTACTATCTAACTGATCAACAATGCTATTTATCTAATGCTCTAATGTCAGTATTATCTTTTCAAAAAGAAAAGGACTTAAATGTTAACATCCCCTAACTGCAAATGTCGCAATCTCTTACCAACAATAGTCAAAGAAGGAATTGCTCCAAAAGACCCTTAAAACAGAACTCCATTGTGCTGAGTGGCCAGTGAGACTTGCTATGTTTACTTAATCAAGAGGCAATATTAAACAACTTTGAATAGCACTTAATAAACAGAACTTAGCTGAATTTTTTTCCTAGCTACTGTTCTTGCCAAAGTATCTTATAAGTACAAGATTTTGTAAATAGAGGGAATTATCAGCAATTCCAGCTAATATATTCCCTACAACGATACTAGGTGCCTTGGAAATGAGCTTTAGGAAAGAAAACAGTAACAAAAACAGGCATGTGGTCTCACAATGGCCTTGAAGCAAATATATAAACTAAATCATTTGGTAGCTAAGCTTCCTGCTCTATTTGGAAGAGTGACTTTACAAGGTAACATATTATTCCAGTCAAGAACAATCCTGGATTCCAATTACACGAATCACAAAAAGGTTGCTTTTAACAGAGTACCTTCTTCTTTTACCCCCTGCACTGAGAGGGGGTTTTGGTGTTCGTGTTGACACAATCTGGCAGTGCACGGTTCCCAGGAGCAGCATCAGCCATATTGGCCCAATCACTTCTGTCAGAGGTATGCTATGTGGGCTAGAAGCGGAACAGAATAACACTATTGCAGCAACTACAAAGAGGGAAAGAAAATATGTTTAATTATAGATCTGATAGTCACTTCTTCAAAACGTTAAAAAGTGTTCTAACATTGCTTCTTGCCAAATTACTTTTCTAAATTTAAATAAGTTAAAAACGTTACCGAAGACAAGCTCTTTCAGACAATTTTTTTGTTTGCCACTGGCTAACCACAGTATTTGGTAATAAACTCCTGGAACAAGATAACATCCAACATAGTCTCTAAAGTACACATTTTTACGCTGCAATGAAAACCAGCTGCATATGAATCTAAGGGCATTCCTGATAAGATCACAGACAATCAGAAGAACCACTAAACTCAAGTGCACTTAAATTTCTTTGTTTTACAAACAAGGAAGTCTATGATAGGTGTGTAATAAGGTTATAAAGAGCTTCTTTTCAAATAGAGATTTATCTGCTCAGAAATAACAACATAAATTTATTTGGGTATATTTTTCAGGGAAACCAGTAAACACTCACCAATGCTAACCATTGCCACATGAAGAGATCTTGTTTTTGCCTGCTCGGCATCTTTTATACTTTCCAGACATGAAGTCTCTCTACCTTTTGGGAGTCTGCCTCCTTTATCTGTCAATCAAATGGTCTTATTTCTCCCACTTCAGGGACAGATGTGTAATCTAGTCTTACCAGAGTCTTAATTCTGGGCATAGGAATTTTAATGAAATGGGTTGTAACCTTAGCAGGACCAATCAGAATCTTTTTCAGGGATTAATACAGGTAGTTGGAAAGAAGGTCTTTTTCCTACATCACAAACACGAATGACTAAGGAAATATGAAATTGCCAGGGGCCACCTCAGCCACCTCCTTAAGAATGAGACCAGCACGATGAGAACAAAATCACCAGTATGAAAAGTGAAGATATCATCTGAGCCTCTAGATCCAGAAATGCCTGAACACAGGGCCTAGGAGTTCCTAACTCTGTTTTGGAACATTGGAGAATTTGAAAATTAGATTTTTGTGCATTTTGTTAGGTGTGATTGTTGTAATATGCTTATGAAATGTTCATATTTTGAAAAGATGCACATCGATGTATTCAGGGGTAAAACACCATGATGTATATAATTTAACAAAATATATTAAGTAAATATTCTAAAATATTAATAATGATTTAATTAAAAAGATGGGCATATGCTATTTAGAATGACTATGCAACTTCTCATGTAAATCAGGACTCTTTTGAGAGTGAGAGCTGTTAATAAAAGCATGAGGATGACACAAGTAGATGTGGACAGTTGGGCAGTCCCAAGCAAACTGAATAAATGGCCATCCCAGTTATTGTTTTTGTAGTGGTCCATCTAGTTTCCTGGGTTTTTTTGAAAATTTTTATGATCAGCAGTAAAAACAGAAACAACACTTTTTACAAAAGCTAGTTTGCATTTGGTTTCTACCACCTGCAACTGAAGCAGAGCTTCAGTTATAAGATATAAGCTTAACATACCACTTCATCTCCTCACATGTGTTTAAGAGGTATCAAACACAATTACTCAGCTTTATATTCTCCTGAATAATAAATTTCTTTAAAAAGAGAAAAAAAAGACTTAAATTTTTTAAAATGCCAATCATCTTTATGAATTACCCTGGAATTTAACTCAAAATCTCTGGTTGTTTTATGAGTCCAGAATTTTGAAAAGTATAGAGTTTTTGTTGTTTTTAATATGAACTCTGATGTAACCTTTACTAAATCCTTTACCTTTTTGAGCCTTGGTTTATTTTTTTGTACAATGAAACAGGATACAAGTACTGTAAATTCATGTGAGGTAATACATACCAAACACTTCGAAAAGCTCCTTACAGAAGTGTGTACCTAATATTGGCAAACAGTACTTTTATTTGTTATCATTAACTATCTTTAAAAAGAAGGGGGATGCAAGTGCTACTTAAGAGGTTCAGAGTTTGAGGGTATCTGTGTGGCTCAGTCGGTTAACTGTCTGCCTTTGGCTCAGGTCATGATCCCAGGGTCCTGGGATTGAACCCCATATCAGGCTCCTCGCTCAGCAGGGAACCTGCTTCTCCCTATACCTCTGCTGCTCCCCCTACTTGTGCTCTCACTCTGTCAAATAAATGAATAAAATCTTAAAAAAAAAAAAAAAAAAGAGTTTCAGAGTTTCCTGGGGTGAAGATATCTGACTTGGATGGGCCCAGTCAGTTAAGCCCTTGACTCCTGATTTCAGCTCAGGTCATGATCTCAGGGTCCTGCGATCAAGCCTGGCATTGGACTCTGTGCCCAGTAAGGAGTCTGCTTGAGATTCTCTCTCTTCCTCTCCCTCTGCGCCTCCCCCCATTCTCTCTCTAATAAATCTTAAAAAAAAAAAAAAAAAAAGAGGTTCAGAGTTTTGGGCACAAACAAGAACACCTTAAAGAACTTCAGATTTTATATAAACTCTTGCTGGTTATTTATCTGTATTCTTTCAGCCCTATCAACGCCATCCTTTGGTGGGGATGGGAATCAATAAACTGTATTTTGTATCTTAACAGGAACTTGTTATATTCTATAAAATTCTGCCAGTAGAAAGCATCAGGAAAAAAAGGTGAGGGTGGGGAAGCAACTTCATTTCTCCCCCCTTTTTTTTCTGGCTGTGCCTGTGTCCATATTCCTTCTATGGCCTCAGTTCCTAAGACAGTGGTTCCAGTATCTATGGTTCTGGTATTACCTCCAACCTATTGTTCCCCTTTAGGTGAAGGGTTAAGAAGAAATTACTCACTTCTCTTATATAATGCTAAGTTACACTTTTTGCTCATTTAATGAAGTCCAATGAACTAGACAGAACTACTGGAGATTTTTGCTAGGCAGTACTTCTACAGATTCCTCCAAGAGCTCAACTAAGACAAAATGTTTCATTGGGCACAGAAGTACCAAGGCAGGACTTTACATACTGGCCAAGCAGAATGCTGGGGACAATCATCAGAAATATAAAATGTATGAAGTTTAATTTTTAGGACTGTCAATCATTGAGATTTAGTGGCACATGTTAGGCATTGGGAGTAGTAAGACAAGTAAGACCACAGTCTCTGCTCCCTGCCTCTCCTCAATTTAGAAGAAAAGGTGAACACATAAAGAAACAAAATACCTATAATATACTGAATTGTACCCCCCACCCTGTTCATATGTTGAAGCCCTACAGTGCCTATACGGATGTAGTAAAGGTTGAATGAAGTCATAAGGATGGAGCCTTAATCCAATAGAACCGGTGCCCTTTTAAGACAAAGAGATACCAGAGATCTCTCTCTGCTCACACACAGCAGAAAGACCACGTGAGGACACAGTGAGAAGGCAGTCATCCACAAGTCAGTAAGAGAGACCTTACCAGAAACCAACCTGATGGCACACTGATCTCAGACTTCCAGCCTCTAGAACTGTGAGAAAATAAATCTCTGCTGCTTAAGCCACAGTCTATGGTATTTTGTTATGGCAGCCCAAGCAGACTAATACAATACCTATGAAGAGTGCAATAATATACACAGAAAGACCTATAGCTAAATGGCGGGGGGGGTGGGTGGGTGGGTAGGAAAGGGTTCTCAAAGAAAGTGGCACCTGACTAAAAACTAAAAACTTGGCTTTCCTCTTGAAGGCAACAATAACTAGAAAGAGATTTAGACCTTAAGTGGCTGGTTTGAATTTACAATTTAAAAGGTAAATGGACAGAAGGTAGAAGACATAAGAGCTCTTGGCAGTAATCTGGGTGAGAAATGATATAAGCAAAAAGCATAAATGAAGTTGAGAATACACAGCTGAGATACTTCAAAGGCATGTAACTGAAATATAAAACTATAAGCAGTTATATAAAACTGAATCCGCACATGATTCTTTCTACCTTTTAGGAGATAAGGGTGGGATAAAGAATGAGGTAACTCAGAGCACTACACCCTACTTTTCTATGCAAAAAGATGGAGGCACAGGGGTTTCGAGTGGAACCAGCAGATTCCTGAGGGTCACTAAGGGTAATATCATCACTATGTCACTGGCTGTGACTTAAGCACATTACATCACTTCTTTGATTTGGTAGGAGAACATTCAGTGTTCACCACTTATGAAACACTTGTAATGTTAAGCTTTGGTTCTGAACTGAAAAATATCTTTTTCATGTCTGATCTAACCTGTTTTCCTTATTTAACACAGACAAGCCAGTAAGTAAATTTCAGACACAATATGTGCACTTCTAGTTACAATGGAAACTAGTCATTATAATAGCAAAAGACAGCAAAGCTTAAATGTCCAACACTGATATAGGACAGAATATTTTACAATAATTTAAAAATATATTTTTAAGACTGATACTTGTGATGACTTAAGGCAAGAAAATACAATTGTTTATATAAAATAATCTCAACACTTAAAAATGTTACAAAGTTAAATGAAAAGCAAGATTATGGGTAGGTAAATTTTTAAGTTTTTTTCCTACATTTTCTAAATTTTTTGCAATGAACATTTATCATTTCTTTATCAGAAACATACACATAGTCTATTGATAAAAATCACAAATCTTCAGAGTTCACTCCCTTTTATATATATAAGATGTACCCTGGCTTAACAGAAACAACTTTGCCTAGATAAAAGTCTGTAGGTTTTATTACATTTTCATTTACTTAAAAGACATTTATCTGGAAAAAAAAAGATATTTATCTTTTTACTTAGAGTTTGTTGAGAAAACATATTTAAATAATCATTCAGAATTATAACCATGTTTTTAAAAAAGGAAGACATTAGTAAGACCGAAAGGGTACCCACTAAATTAAAATCACTGCCTTTATGAGAGCGCTGGGATGTGCATGGTGCCTTCCTCAGGCCTCCAAGCGCTCTCCAGCATTATGTATTATGTGTTACACGCTGCGGCTCTGACTGGGCGCCGGAGTGCTGCCGTGCTGGGAGGCAGCGTGATGGGACTGGTGTGGCTGGTGATGTGACAGAGCATGTGGCTCTGCAGTCAGACTGCTTAGACCTGAATCTGGACTCTCCCGCACCTGCAGGCTGTGTGACTTTGGGCCCTCAGGACCTTCAGGTCCCCTTTCTACAGCTAGGCAGAACACCAGTACCTACACTTCCCTGCATGGTGGTTGTGAGAATTAAAGGAGAATCTGAAGGGCACTCAGAAAATGGGGTACAGATTCTCAGTTCAGAATGAGGATAGTCTCAGAACACAATGCTTAAACGAAAAAAGAAACCATGGCTGAGACAGGAAAAATGAACTCATACAGCTTGTATAAAAAAGACTGGTGTGGTAAGTATATGTGGTACATATGTGCATTTGAAGACTTTCTGTTAAATTCCTCTCAATCTGTACTTTTCTTTAACCATCTGCAGATTCTAATTTTCATTAAATTATAATGGAAAATAACTGCTTTGTTTTCTCGAACATTTTTAATACCAAACCAGCTGTGTCTTATTAAATGAAACATCACAATGTGTATCTTCACACTCAGTATAATTAGTATATGTTTTTTAAAAAGCCTTACTAACCCTAAAAACATAACATCCTGAAAGTTAAAAGCAAAATGAATTTCTATCACTTAATTATACCTTGCAGAAGATAAAGGACAAGAAGCCAGAAAAAGATGACTTTTGATGTTACTTGTAACCACCACCGGAAGAAAAAGGGGAAAAACACAACTCGAACAATTCCCTTTCTAGTCAGAGAAGTCCAAGGACTTTCAGGTTTTGCCTTAGCAAATGCAGACCCTGAAAAAAGTAAAATAAAATGACAGTACATTTATCATTCATTAATTTCCTTAGAGAAAAAATTTCAACATTTGAAGAACAAAAAACCATGTCTAGTTTTATTTTGCATTACACTGTGAGAAATGCCCACTTTGGGTAGTAGACACATTTAAAAACATTTTTCATGCTATCATATTATCTCAGGTACTCTGAAAAAAACTATTTTTAACTGAAATAAAACAGAATTTCTCCCACATATTTTATAAATATAAGACAATGTTCAAAGGTCAGTTCCAATTAGGAATTAAAAGTTACCCGTTTAATTTTTTATTACCAAGACATATAGCTTGCTAAGCAAACACAAGCTGGTTTTCTTTTCTTTGTATTATTTCTCGGCCTGATATTTAGTGGGAGTAAAGACTAGTCAATGGTATTTAAGTACCTCCATTATCTCTTTCTTGTACGAGTCCTGCCTTCACTTATGCTCACATTGCTTTTATTTCTACAAACATATATCTAACCCACTTTGAATTCTGTTTCTTCAAGGTCAATTTCTAATTGCATTAAGCTTTTATTTATTCAAGACTCACCTCTTACAAGATCAACATCTATGAGGTCTGGTTTCACATGTGCTGTTTTCTTTGGTTTATTCCTTAAACCCTATAATATATTAAAGTAGTACTGGTAAGAGTAGATCTTAGAAGTCCTCATCACAAGAAAAAAATAACTTTGTAACTATGTATGGGGATGGATGTTAACTACTTATTGTGGTATCATTTCTCAATACATACATTTCTCAGCATATACAAATATCGAATCATGCTGTATACCTAAAGGTAATATAATCCTATATGTCAGTTATTTCTCAATAAAAAAATAGTATTGAAATTCAAGATATATTTTTAAATCCAGAATAACAGAAAAAAATCAAATTCTAAAGATTTCAACTAAAAGAAAACTTTAAGGAATATACTGGAGAAAAATATAACACATGATATATTTGTTACAATTGGGACATAACTGTAGTATTACAATACATTTTATTACTCCCCGAAAGGATCAATTTAGGGATGTGTGTACCAGGGGAGGCCTGTTTATTACTGAAAGCAAAATTCTAGAACAAAGACTATCACTACTACCACCAATCTGAATGTGCAGTCTGAGATGGTCCACGAGACTGTGTTGGCCCCAGGTTTGCACAGGACAGCATGTTAAGGCTGGCTGGGGGAGCGGGGGCCCTGAGAGGCCCTCAAGGGGTGATGCTGGGGGCGCTGCTGCAGGAAGCAGTAGCTCACAAAGCTGGGGACAGACAGGGATGAGGACTTCTCAGCTGATGCCAGCATGTGGGGGTGGTATTAGCTGAGACCCAGAGAGGATGATGTGTATCTCAGGGTCGCCACTATGTTCACATGCCAACCACTAACGAGACCACGATGCCACCTAATCAACTTAGAACTTAGACGCCATGCCCAGGCGGAGAAGGAGGGAAAAGCACAAGTCACAAATTGAATTAGTTTAAACTCGGAATTATTGAACACTGAGATTACGTTTCTGCCACCAGTGTATGGAGTGGGAATAAGGGTAGAGATCAAAATCACTGAAAACAAAACAAAACAAAAACAAACAACAACACACACTTAAAACTAGGATGTTAAGAACTGGAAGAGCTTAGGATAAATTCCTCAGGAGCCAAGTGCTGAGACACGAGACACAGTGTTCAGATGATTTGTTTACTATTCATTCAATTAATCAAATAACTGTGCAGTAAATTCTGTTTGGTCCTGATCCAAAAAACAATGTCCCCTAAGGTAAAAATTTAGTTAAGTACTGTTTGCATTCAAAACAAAGAAGAGGAGACTATTTGAGCTCAGAATTAACTGATAGGCTTAAACCAAAATGTACCCCGAAATTAAGAAGCAATTAACTGTTAAACCCTTTCAAATACTCTGTCCATGTGAAGTTGAAAGCTACGCAGAGGTACAAAAACAAAAGAGAAGAAAAGAGGACAGAAGACATAGCCATGGTAATTTTATATAGAGCCAATCCTCATACCCATAGATTCTATATTTGCAAATTTATTTTATCCCCAAATCAATACTTGCTGTGCTTTTGCAGTCATTTGCAGACATGCACAAAGTAAGAGTGGCAAAAAATTTGAGTCACCCAATGTGCACATTCCCAGCTGCAAACAAGGCAACAATCTGCCTTCTTATTTCAGCTCTCATGCTGAAAATAAGTATCCTTTTCACAGTCAACTTCATGCTGGGTTTTGCTTTTTTGGTACTTCTTGTTGGTAATTTTGTTGTTTAAAAATGGACCTCAAGCACTGTACTGAAGTGTGGTCTGGTGTTCCTAAGTGTAAAGAAGGCTGTGATGTGCCTCACCAAGAAGATGTGTGCTAGATAAGCTATGTTTGGGCGTGAGTTAGTGTCGTTGGCCATGAGTTTAGTTGTTAACGCAGCAACAACATCTATTAAACAAGGTGTCTTTCAACAGAAACATACATAAAACAAAGATATATATTGATCACTTGATGAAAGTGTGATTAGAGGTGGAGAAACGGTCAGTATCTACTAATTTAGTGTTCATGGTGACTTTACAAAACATAACTCCTGTGGATAACAAGACTTGACTGCATCTGTACTTCTTTTCCCATTTTAATGTCATGACAGAGTAGCTTGCAGACTAAGAATCACCCCCAATATTTTGCAAATTGGAAAAGCAATTCTAATAATACATATATGTAAAAACGTAATTTCATTAAGAGCACTATTTAGATTTGGTATGAAGTTTGAGATATAACCTTTATTACTGCCAATAAATTTGAAAACAGTACTACATATTTTGATTTACTTCTTTTATATATTCTTTTTCTAATAATTTGAAAATAATCTTATTGCCAATGTTTTATGACAAATCTGAAGCTTAATTTACTGCCGTATACCTAAAATTTTATCAGGTTGTTTAAAGAGCTTAAAGTCCTTATGAGAGGAACAGTAAATTAACTTGAACTACCCAAATGTGTTTTTTCAACATGTTCATTTTTCTTGACCTTTTTCATATATGGTTCACTTTCTATTTAATATTTTATTAAAACTTTAGTTTGAGCTACACTGTAGAGTCATAGCACAATTGCCAGTTTTATCTATCTATCTATCTATCTATCTATCTATCTATCTATCTATCTATCTATTTAGAGAATGTGCACATGAACAGGGGGAGGGGTAGAAGGAGAGGGAGAGAGTGAATCTTAAACAGGCTCCACATCCAGCACAGAGATTGACATGGGGCTTGATCTCACAACCCTGAGATCATGACCTGAGCCAAAATCAAGAGTTGGACGCTTAACTATTTATTTACTCTACTTTTTATAATTGCCAGTTTGGTAAAACTCACCTTCACGGTAACTTATCAGAATATTTAGAGGGTTTAAAATAAGAAACACAAGGAAAAATTTCACTGATAAATCTTCTAACATTAATGATTTTAAACACAAAAGATATTAGCACCCATACGTAAGCATTCATAAGATCTGATTTTAATTAAGTAGATATTTTAAGCTGGAAAATTTTAAATTGGTTTAGAGTAAACTATATTCACACAAAATAGCATAGCTTTCAGGACTAAGTAAGTATCATTATTGACCATCAGAAACTTTAAATGAACAGGCAAAAAATGAAAACTAAGTTCGAAAGGAAAGATTTTAGTAACTATTGACTTAACTAGAAAGTAGAGACAATCAGGTATTATAAATACAATTAATCCCCAAGAGTCCAAGTAATATATTCATTATTGAATATACACTTAAACTCTTAAAGTACATTCCTAAGGCACAATAACACAAATTGTATAATGTTGAACCAGAAAGCTTATAAGAAGAGCTGTTTAAATTTAGAAAGTATTTCTGTTCAGTGATGCAGACGTCCCATGCATGGAACTATTATAATACTGTGATTCCACCAAAGGACGTAACCATAAGTTTCACTTTCCAGAAATCCTATTTAGTTTCCCCTATCCTGTTTTTCCTCTATAATGACTTTAAATAGCATGGTTCTTTTTACTGAAGCTTTATAACTCTAGTAAGTACTACAACTGGGGGACATTTCACATTTACTTTTAAATTTGGGTCAAGGTAAATAGAAAATGGAAGTTTTCGGTTACAATTTCTAAAATGTTTAAGTAAAAAATAATTTGCAACTTACAAAAAACTTTAGCAATATAAACTAAGGGTCTTCAATTTAAAAAAATAAACATTTCCAAGGAATATATTTTCATGGCTTTCTTTGGTTTCTTTAGTTGCTGCTCACTGCTGTGACAGACAACCGATAAGAGAGGATAAACTCCATGCATTACGTATAGTGTTCTAAGGACGAGGTACAGTGTTTTGGGTTTCCTTTTAAATCAAACACTAGTATTAATAGACTAGTATTAAAATACAGATACTAGTATTAATAGGTTTTTTTTAAGATTTTATTTATTTATTTGACAGAGAGAGAGATTGAGATCACAAGTAGGCAGAGAGGCAGGCAGAGAGAGAGGAAGAAACAGGCTCCCCGCTGAGCAGGGAGCCCGATGCGGGCCTCAATCCCAGGACCCTGAGATCATGACCCGAGCAGAAGGCAGAGGCTTTAACCCACTGAGCCATCCAGGTGCCCAATTAACAGTTATTTCTCTACCTTCCTTGGAATAAATGCAAAATTATTTTATACTATAAATAATTTGCCTCCACAAGGGAATGTTTTAAGCTTATCAACAAACTGACCCCTTTATTTAATTCAAAATAATAAGAGTAAGCTTTAACACTGCTTTTAATTCTTCACTTACTATTACAAAATGCTATCTTTAAAGGGAGATACATTTCAGAAAAGAGTTATAGTTCTTAGCCTTCTCCAAGTTCACCCTGTCAGTGCATCAAGGAACGGCTAATATAATCCTGTTACCCTAAACTCTATTTAGGCATTAAAATAGCTCTGAAAGTGAGGAATGTAGTATTCTCTGATGAGCAGCTTAAAGGGTTTCAAGGCCTCTTACTAAAACTGCATGCTGCTCTCTACTTGCTTGAGTATCCTTAACTCTTACCGATACTCTTGCCAGACTAACGTCTCATGGCTCTCTTACCTCCTTCACTTGTATCTCTTCCTTTACCTAACCATTAAATGTCGTTACCCAGTGTTCTGTTCTCAGCCTTTTCCTTTCATCAACCAGGGTAAATCTCACTCCTGTAACTGTATCGGTATAATGTGTTGTAATAAATGTATATAGCACACATACACACATACCGATATACACACACACTTTCATACCGAGGACTCCCAAATCTCTCTCCCAAGTACCACCTGAATATTTCTAAAGCACAATTTAAAATCGGCTCCTCTGCTAGTATTTCCCACCCACCTGAGTGAAGTTTCTAAAACACAAATTTAATCAGGTAACTTTTTCTGTTTAAAATCCTTCAATGCCTCCCTCATTGTTTTCCAGATTATGTCTAGACTCTCCCTGGTGAGGCAGTCAAGGCCCTGCACAATCTGACTCCTATTTTCCTTTCTAGTTTCATGCCTAACCACCCCAATCTCCTATCTCCAACCAACCTATTACCAGTCAAGCTCCTTGAGGATTCTGCAGTCAGTCCTGCTCCTTCTTTCCTGCGTGTTTATTTTCATATGCTCTCCATTCTGTCTGGAATGTTTTCCTCATTCTCCCTCATGTCTGTCAAACTCAGCTCATGAGTCATTTCCTCTGAAAAGTCTTTCCTAACCTCCCTAGGGCTGCTTCCTCCTGCAGTTCCCAACAGAGACCTAAACTGAATTGATCTCATTTGTAGTTGTGAATCTCATCTACAAAATTATAATCCATTCCATCTTTTCCATGATTTAATCCTGTATTTAAGACTTGCTTACTGGCAACTTTAATTCTTCATGAAAATAGTTTAAAGATTAAAATTGACCAATAACAAAGGATCTTGTTTTTTTTTTTTTTTTTTTTTTTTTTTTATTTGCTACAGAGAGAAAGATCACAAGTAGGCAGAGAGGCAAGCAGAGAGAGAGGAGAGAGGAGGAAGCAGGCTCCCCACCGAGCAGAGAGCCCGATGCGGGCCTCGATCCCAGGACCCTGGGATCATGACCTGAGCCGAAGGCAGCGGCTTTAACCCACTGAGCCACCCAGGCGCCCAGGATCTTGCTTTTTATTATAGATGACTAAGTTGTCTAAACACTGAGATCTTTTTTTGACAGATTTTTAAGAAACTATAAACTGGTTTCCAATCTAACATAAACCTTTCATACAAAATAGAAAATGTCAAGCCACTAAAGTAACATTCTCTGGGCTCAGATTAAATTTAGCTCGTGCAGGAACACACAGATTAGTATTATCTATGCAAATGAAAAATAGAAATCTTATTATCAAAAAGGAGCAATTGCTGAGAAATAGAACAAGTTTAGTTTAAAAATAGTTTTCATGCTAGCAAGGTAGCCCATGAGAATGTCTTATCAGCGTTAAGTGATTACATGTTCAAGAAGAAACCACCCATTACAGAAACATTTCAATTAATGCTTTTCGTTCCTAAGTTCTTTTTAAAAATGACCAACTCTTCAGCAACTCTACTTGAATCCAAGTCATTCTGTTAGTAGCACCAAAAGCAGATCTCAAGGAAGCAGAGCGGCATTTGACAGGATCACTCAGGGGGGAAAAGTCCTGAAACACTTACCAGTTTAATAAACTGTACAGAGCAATGACAGCATCAAAAGGGAGGAAAAGCAAACTAGAAGTATAAGGTGACAAGTGAAAGGGGAAGAGAGCTGATAAAAAATAATCATTAGAAATTAAATTTTAAAACAACAGAGGATGCTAAAAAGCAAAAAAAAAAAAAAAAAAATCATCGGAGGTAAAGACATCACTATGCCAGCATAAGAGTTTACCTCTTTATTTAAAAGTTCGGATAGAATAAGTAATATTTATTCCTTAAAAGTGTATGGAAAGATAAAAGATAAAATGTGATTAACAACCAATTTATAGAACTAGGTTTCAGAATATACAAAATGAAATAAACTTGTTACCTTGATTTCTCTTTGCTCAACAGATTTTTCCCATATTTGTTGATCATATGCTCCAATCTATGAAAATAAATAAAATACAACACTTCATTAAATGATCATTGTTCGTACCTGTCCAATAGGTGTAACTCTGATTGCATTATAAGCAACTCAGCGTTCATTCAGCACAGGGTACATTCAGCTTTGTCTCAGACTTCTGGGATCAATATTGTACTGCAGTAGTTCTCAAAGGTAGAGTTACAGGACCAGCAGTTTTAGTATCACCTGGGAACTTGCTGAAAATGCAAACTCTCTGGCCTCACCCCAGAGCTGCTGAATCAGTCATAATGGCTGTGGCCCCCAACTATCTGTGTCTTAAAAATTCCTCTAGATGATTCTGATACACTGCTAAAGTTTGAGAACCACCACCCTAGGGAATCCTTTATTTTCAAAAAACACAGCTCTGGTACCTCCAAGAAAAAACTACTACTAATAAATCCTATGGAGTTATTTTTAAAGAAAATACAAATATGCTACAGAATTAAAAGTCATAAACATATAGATCAAAATTACCACTTGGGTTACAGTTTAAACTGGAAAATAGTCTTGAAAGTGATGGAAGACACAGGGTGAATATCAAGAAGTAGAATTCCTTTTAGCTTCTATGCCCATCACTCTCAGATGCTGTAAAGTTCTTTGAACTATACCTTCACCTGGGCAGGATGAATAAACCATTCTTACTGTCTCTAAGTTCTTTGCTGTTAATACCTATTATCTCCAGACCTTAATTCCCAATGTCCAACAGGACACTGAAGTGGGTCATTAGCTTATAGTTTTAACTGAGGATTTTCACTTTCAGTGTTACTTGAAAATTAGAATTCTGAGAAATTAAAATTACTTCAGTTAATTACGAAATGAGATAGAGACCAGACTCAGGCAGAGATATTATGAGGATGTTCAGGAAAGAGTATTTTCTGACTCATAACATCATTCTACCCAAAAGTCTTTTTATCTATAACACTCTTTAAAATCTTGTTTAAAGAAATGAGAAACTGAGAATCTAAGCTGGTTTACAGACAGACATGAAGGGAGTAGAATAAAATGATTACACCACTCCATAAGTGCCCCTCATTTTGATTATTCTCTCTTACATATCATCTTATTCATACTAACTTCTCTGGTCCTTTATTTTTATTTTTTTTTTTTAAAGATTTTATTTATTCATTTGACACAGAGAGAGAGATCACAAGTAGGCAGAGAGGCAGGCAGAGAGAGGAGAGAGGAGGAAGCAGGCTCCCTGCTGAGCAGAGAGCCCGATGTGGGCCTCGATCCCAGGACCCTGGGATCATGACCTGAGCCGAAGGCAGCGGCTTTAACCCACTGAGCCACCCAGGCGCCCTTCTCTGGTCCTTTAAATCCTTTTCGCTTTTTCATTGATTTCCTGTGACTCCTTTCTTATTTTTTTAAAATCACTTTGTGATATAATATACCCTGCAAATTAAAATCTTAGAACACCTAGGCCAAGCCACACGGACTGAACAACACACTTATATGTAAACAAAATTGCCAGGAGTCTCTCTCTCTGAAGCAGGAGAGATTAGCAATAACCAGGTGGTTGGGCTTAACGGCAGAGCTGACCTGCGGTGACTAGTGGTCCTTTACCCTCCTGAATTTTAAATTCAATTAATCATCCTCTTTAAAAATCAAAAAAGGGGGATGCCTGGGTGGCTCAGTTGGTTAAGCGACTGCCTTCGGCTCAGGTCATGATCCTGGAGTCCCCGGATTGACCACATTGGGCTCCCAGCTCCATGGGGAGTCTGCTTCTCCCTCTGACCTTCTCCCCTCTCATGCTCTCTCTCACTCTCTCTCTCTCTCTCAAATAAATAAATAAAAATCTTTAAAAAAAAATCAAAAAAGGTTAAGTATGGGAACACAGATTCCACAGGAGCAATTCTGCTCTAACTTGATAATTCAGAGTGACTGGGTTTAATTCAATCAAAACTTATTTTTAAAATGTGCAACTATTTCAATGGCACTGCATACTTTTTTGTGAAACAATAACCCAAACTAATAAAGAATAGATACCAATATGTTTTCATGATTATTCTGGCAGTATTTTGTTTTCACATACAAAAGAATGCACTAAATTCTCTTTAAAAAGAACTCTTTACTGTGAAAGATGTAAGCCTGATGATTCACAGACCTGTACCCCTTGGGCAAATAATAAAAATAAAATTAAAAAAAAATAAAAAAAAAAATAAAAAGAACTCTTTATTTCAAGATGACAAGAATATGGACATGGAATTATATGTCCCACAGTCTTAAAATCAGGGAAAATACAATGATGCATATACAAAAGACAAAATCAGAAATGCATGTCAATCCTTGGCCTACCTAGGTTTGATACAATCCCAGTATGGTCCTCAATAGCTCCAGACTTTAAAAGGCTCAGAAAGCCTAATAAATCTTGCAGGGAAGTGGTGGCTAAAAGCAGAAAAGCTTTTTGAAGGCTGAGGTACTTGTAAATACCAGAATGTAACCCTAAAAAAAGGGCAGTGGTGGTGAGGGAATAATCCTACAATAAGGATAAGGAAGGCTTATTTTATTGGAGAGTCCATTTTTTCCCCCCAAAGATTTGATTGGTTAGAGGAAGGACAACTTTTACTGTAAATAGAATGTGGGATCTTGGGGTGCCTGGGTGGCTCAGTCGTTAAACACCTGCCTTTGGCTCAGGTCATGATCCCAGGCTCCTGGGATCAAGCCTCACATCAGGCTCCCTGCTCAGGGGGAAGCCTGCTTCTGTCTCTCCCAGCTCCGCTGCTTGTGTTCCCTCTCTAGCTGTGTTTCTGTCAACTAAATAAATAAAATCCTTAAAAAAAAAAAAAAGAATGTGGGATCTTAACACTTTTTTTTTTAAACTAGGTAAATGTCACTTTCAATTACAAGCAACTAAATGTCTCTCCAGTGGAGACATCAGTTTTCCTTTGCAGCAGACATTTTTTGTTTTAAAAATACTACCATATGGACCCTTCAGTTACATAAGCAAATAGACTACTTCCTTGAAAAACAGTGTGAGGGTGTCATGAACCTAAATACAGGTGCTTTACCTGGTCACAGCTCTGCTTACTAATGCACATGCCATTAACAAATTACTCTTAAGTATAAATTTAGACTCAGTTGTGTCTGAAAATTATCTCTTTCTTGGGATGTGTGTGTGGCACATCGGAGGCCTCCTGAAATCAGGGTGGTGGCAGAATGCCAGAAGGGATAGGGAAGGAATTCTAAAGACCCCTTCTGATCTAAAGCCTCATTTAATTCCACATTGAAATCTGTCAAGATAGATCAGAACACCTGTGGCTGAGGTCAAGCTATTCTCCTGAAAGAAACATAATCTTCTGGTCAATCGTCAAAGAGCAAGAAAAGAAGTGAAATTTAAACTGAAGAAGAACCATCTGCTCAAGACTTAGGGTCAGGGATGAAGAATAACCTGCAGAGCTATGCTAACAAAATTAAAAGCAAATAACTCAACAAATGTTCTAAAGGTCCCAGCTCTATTCTACCTCTGACACACGACACTTGGCAGAATTGACTAAATCACCTAAACTAGAAACTTGTTTCTTTTTCTTTTCTTCTACGTAAAATTAAATCACAAGGTTGAGTTCAATTATAGTTCTCTGCAAAAAATCAGGACAAAAATTACCTTATTTTTTTAAATGCCATACAAAAGAGTAAAGGAATCTCAGCAGTAACATTTGTCTAAGAGAACGGAAATTTCTGTAAGATAATAGGTTCTTCAACTAGAAGAATATTATGTAATATTTTGGCTACTCCCACAGTTCAGCTATTCCTAATGATTCCTCCCTGACCCTGACAATGCCTCCGCTATTTGGGTGTCTAGAAAAGTGCTCAACGTTCTACGGAAACAAAAGAACATATAGGATATATATATATATATACAAATAGTGCTTTTTTGGTAGACCTACAAATACCAAGGTAATTAGTTTATGAGTAGTTCTATGGCTTTCCAACCATATTCTTCATAACCGACGATCTGTTTCAAGGCGGGAAAAACATTGCTTCTCTCTTATTATGAGAGGACACTCTGAAATCCTGATTTACATTTGATGTGCAGGCAACAGTGTGATACATATTAAGAAAGTTCATTCTCTGGTGCCTGGCTATGGTAAGCAATTTTATTAACACTCTGGTTATTACTCCCACAGATGCCATGAACACCTTAAACCTCTTAAGCCTCAGGGTCCTCCTACCCAAGCAGAGCTGACCTTTTTTTTTTTTTTTTAAAAACCTGGTCCCAGACCCAACACTTTGCCATCTACAAATTCATCCTGCATCTTCAATAATACATCCTGCATCTGACAATAATACATTGATCTCTTACAATACTTCCCATAATGACAGTAAGGACAATTCTAAATTTCCTTCACACGGGTTTTAATTCCTAATTACTATGAGCATTACCTCCCCTGGCAGAACATCTAGCCAACTCCTTCAACTACTAAGACTGAAGCTATAAGATGCAAATATCTTATTTGCTATCTTCTCCATCTCCAGTATCTGTTTTCTTATTGATTAGTTCTAGTATTCTCTTTCCTCCTGTTTTCATAAAGGAACTTTGCACCTTTACAGAGGTTAAGACTGATTAAAAACAAACCAAATAAATAAATAATTGAGGGAAAAGCATCCTGAAAGTGGTAAAAAAAAAATTTTTTTAAGGAAAAAATGAGAAGAAATTAAGATACTATAGTAATATCAAGTGAACTGAAATTGAATTAAATGAATACGATAGATATTTTCTGACCTACTGAAGACTATCATAAAAGGAAAATGTATATGGTATAAATCTGAAATTAATATAGCTAATGTTACATTAAATATATATGTAAATATATAGTCGATATTTAGAAACATGAAAGCCATTAATAGAAATTATCTAAAAGTATATGAGAACAATACTTTTACTTTCATCTTTGTATTCATTGATACTGTTCCATTTTTTTTTCTAATAACAGATATGTACTACTTTTATAAAGCAGGAGTTTAATCCAGGTCTGGTGGACTCCAAAGTAATTTGAACTAGTTATCTAAGAAATTAATGTTACTGTCACTAAGTAGTATCTTTACAGGGAATCATCTACCTCTACCTATCATCAGTCTAATTTTTTACCCTTCTGTACAATGAGACTAAAAAACACGGAAGGGGAAAAAGAGGGGAGGACAAGGAGGTAAAGTCAGGGACAGAGAGGGAGGACAAGACTGGTAGGTGGAGAAAAAGACTGTGTCTAGGTGACTACCAGAATCAGGCTTCTAAGAAAAAAAATTGTAATGAATATGATGGTATCAAGAGTACAAATGTTAAAACCTAGACAATTGGATGGTGAAATGGGAAACATATCACTAAGGAATTCTAGAAAAGAAACATCTGGAAAACAATTTGAAAAGCTACTCTTAGGTGATCTGATTACCTCTTAGGTCATCACATGCAGAAGAGCAGTGGCTCAAATATCAAGAGGCTAAAGAGAAGGTGTCTTGCTTCAAAAAGGTAGTTACCAATAGTTTAATTAGATTAAGTGCTTAGATAAAAGATTTAGAGTTCACAAATAAATATAAGCAGGGCAAATGGAGGCCCAGATTTGCACACACATTTCAAGCACCTCATTTTCTCAGCAAATGAAGAGATAGACCATAATACTATATATCAAAGTCCTAATTTTTCCTACTTCTATCATGCTCAGTTTCTTTTTTTGGAATCTCATTTCAAAAACAATGAAAAGCAAGCTATTAATTCTCACAAACATCAAATTTAATTCAAAAAGTTAACACAGAGCTCAAATCCCTTCCTAGCTTATTAGCCCACGCAGGAAATATCAGAGGCCAATTGCATACCAGGACAAATGTAGTCTACCTTTGGTAGCAAGAGTGTGTGTTTAAAACATGACAAGGATACAAAAGCTCAATAATTTCTTGAGACAATTTCATCCTAATAAATAAATAGACAGATGTCTGTGACCTTGCTGATTTCTTCCATCTCTAAAGTGACAGTAAATATATTCTATTTTCTTCTATGACTATTTTTTTTGTACATATATCATCTACAAGACCCTTATAAGTAAAGGTCATATTGCTTTTACACTTATGACAAGTCCCATATTTTAATAGTGATTTAATAGCTGTACAACCAAAGATAATTTTTAACCTTGAATCTTTTTTTTTGCTTTCATAAAAACAGAAGTTACCAGTCATAAAATACCCTTTGTTATATTTGGAATGTCAGTTTTTAATCTTTTGTTCCTTCATTGCCTTAGTTGATCAGCTTTTAATGTTTGCTGATATGAGTAGTAAAGACCAAACTATGCAAGAGAAGTGGATTTTCATTCTGCCTCGATCATGACCAGGCTTATGGTCTTGGCAAGTTTCTTGACCTCTGAGTATCTGGAAAATGGGGACTCAAAACATATTTCACAGAACCAGAATGTTAAAGTGATGTCCAATATATAGTTGGTGCTTTTTTAGTTCTTTTCTTTCTTGGTTAGTCAGTCTAAGCCTTAATACCTCATTTTTAAGTTGATACGGTTGACCTATACTTAATTTTATAACAATATTTATATTCACTAATGATTTGGATGGCCACAATTTTTTAATGTATGAGTATGGGGACAGAAAAGACTCATCACTACTATGAAAAAAAGAACAAACCAATAAAAGCAGCTAGAAATGCCTGAGCAAAAGGTACAAAGAAGAAAACAAAAATAACGTGTGTGGAGATAAATGTCATTTTCTTAATTAAAAACCAATGTTATACTTTATTTTAAAGAATTGTTCACTATTTAAAAATGAAAACAGGACTGTCAACACCCAAAACCTAATGTGCCCAGACACCTCAACTACATAACTTTATTCTCACAAGTCTGATAGAAAATGAAGTGTTGAACAATATAATAAAAGTTGCCAAATGAAACAGTGACTGAGAATAAAATATCTCATGAAAGAAAACTTATATCTATAATATCCCAAATTCTGCTGTCATAGTGGACATTCTGAATTCAGACCTAGTACCTCTGCATATCACTAAAACATACTAAAAAACTATGAGGGTCACTCAGAACTATCAGAATTATTGATTAGCCTTCAGATAAATCCCTACCTAGCATTAGTAGAAACTAATTCTTTAGACTTTAAACTTTTAATTCCAAAGTATAGCCCTCACAGTTTATCAAATAGGTTTTCACTGTTATTTGCTCCTAACTACTGCCTTTCAAACAGATTTCTCTATTGAATGTCTGGCATATAACTTTGTAACTGCTTATAAAGCAGTCCTTATAACTGCTCCTGAAAAGCCTTGTTTCTAACCTACTACCTTGAAAGCAATTCCCCTTACTTCTCCATTTATATGCTCTCCTCTTCTATTCTCTTGTTTCTTGACAATGTCTTATTTTAAACATACTGCCCAATGTTTGTGACTGCCCACCATGTGCGTGCACATGTACCCCCCCCCATACCGATAGAAGTCAGACACTCAGGTGACTTTAATGATGAGGAACAAATGAGGTTGAATCATTTAATTATATGATATGAACTATGAATGAGGATGATGTCAGACAAAAAGGTATGGTCTGAGGACATGGCAAGAGCCAGTAACTCTTTTGAATGTGTAACAATTACCAAATTATTTTACCAAATCTTTAATTCTTCTGAATCAGTCTTTTCTTAGAACTCTAAAACACATGAAAAGCCAAATCACAGAAGTCTTTTGATTCAACTATTAAAACATTCCCCTACAATTCTAGTGTTATTTGGGGGAGGGGTGGACATGGGTAAGTATTACAAGTTAAGATATCTTAACTGGAGAAGAAGTCTAAATCATGAAATAAATATGAATAATTATAAGCAAAGAGGTTCTTTGTAGCCTCTTTGCTTTAACTGTCCTTTATTTCTTCTGTTAGTTTCTAGCAGAATCATATAATCAAATGTGTTAACTACAGAAAAGCTGCTTGAGTAAAAATATAAAACTTTTAAAAAGATTAAAATCTTTTTTGGGGGAAGAATATAATTTTTCAAGAAAGAAAAAAGATTTCTAGAATCCAATCAGTTTTAAAATACATATCTAGCTAGCCTCTGACATTCAGACAGGAACACCAAAGTCTGAAAACATATTATCATCTGCAGAGACTAAAATCTAGGTAATTAGTAAAGATTCCACTAATTATAATAATAGTTAAAGCCACTTAAAATTCTGCCCACCTATTCTGTCAATTTATGCATCATCTAGAATCACACCCTTTCCTGCATTAACCCTAAGAATAGTGCATTACAGGTCACATACATATAATCAAATCATGAATCATGACAAAGTTCCTATTGCCTAGGGAAAACCAGTTAATGATATAGTAAAACACTGACTCAAGTTTTTTGAAAATGCCTTGAAGAGTATTCTTTAATTCAACAAAAAAGAAATGATGACGGTAGAACCTGCCTCTAAGAAGTTACAAATCCAAAGAAAAATATTCAGAGATTTAGTTACACTCCAAAGCAGAATCAAGTAAGCACTACCGTACTATATGTGAGTGAGAGAGATGGTCTGAAGAACAGCAGTATTTGTGAGGTAAAAGAAACAAGATTAGGAAATTTACTATGCCAGCATGGGAAAAAAATTGTCATAGAGATGACAATTTCTAGCTTAAGTACCTAGAACTGTACTGGTATCATTAACCATGACATAGAACAAAAAGAGATTTGCGGGGGGAGGCTGTTGGAGCTATAAGCCAGCTAGGAATCAGGGTTAGAGTCAGAGAGTTGGGAAGGTATGAAAACTGGAACTTAGCAGCAAAAACTTAGGTGTTTGGACAATTTGTGGTTAATGATAATCCAGGGAAGTAGAATAGGTTCAGGAGATTAAGGACAACATATTAAGAAAGATAAATATCACCTGGAAGGGAGATGTATCAAAGTCAGGTAAGGAGACTTTAGAAAAATTTCTCAGTCAGGGAGGAAGAAAAGTAAAGGGAGGAATAAAAGCCAAAGGAGAAAAGAGTTTCAAGAAAGAAGGTAAAATAAGAAGAGCTGGAAATACTGAAACATTCTGAGGTGGTTAGGTAGGTAGTTCATGTCAAATAATTTTGATCTCATTTAAATAGGAGGCAAAGTCATTAGCCAAGATATGGAAGCCTGGAGTTTGGAGAATGGGGGACAATAAAAAAGGTCAGAAGCAACCATTCAGGAAGAAGTACACAGTGTCAACTAGAGGGTTAGACTAGGGATACCGTGAAGAGCAGACACAGCTGAGTTGGTATCAGAAGCAGTCTACTAGGTGATGTTTGTATTTTTCCTTTGACCACCAAGACCGGGTTCAGGAGGGGAAGAATCAAACACACGCATGCACACCCTGCCACCAAATACCTACCGTATGCCAGGCATGATGCTATGTACCTGGCAAGGGCCTTCAGTAACTCTTCCATTTCCCCTTGCCCTTGTCCTTGTCCATTTCCCCTCCCCCTTGTCCTTGTCCATTTCCCCTCCCCCAGCCTTGCTCAAACAACTGAGTGCTAAAGTCATTAAACAGGGCAGAACCATGGGGGCCCCAAGGAGAGTGTGAGAGTGTCTGACAGATGGACGGGCTAGGTGTGAGGTATCAGCCCAAGTGGGGTATAAAGGGGAGTCTCGTGGGCTATGGGGACTCAGAGCCTGAGCAGGGTGAGAAAGGTGACCACATTTTGGGGTAACCCAGCACAGACAGGGCGTTGAAACCTATGCATGGGGATTAGGACATTCGATTGGAGAATATCTTAATGTGGGTGTCAGAGCCCAAGAAAGAGAAGAGGTCTAGAATAAAAGGTCCGAATGAAATGAAAAGGGTATCCATATACAAAAGGGATGGAACCTGAGATGGGAGACTGGTTACATACATGGACACTGAGGTCTCGATAGCCTGAAAATGTTCACCCTTGTTTATTCAGAAATCTCTACCTATAAAGCTTTTTTTTTTTTTTAAGATTTTATTTATTTATTTGAAAGAGAGAGACACAGCAAGAGAGGAAACACAAGCAGGGGAGTGGGAGACAGAGAAGCAGGCTTCTCGCTGAGCAGGGAGCCTGACTCGGGGCTCAATCCAAGGATCCTGGGATCATGATCTGAGCCAAAGGCAGATGCTTAATGACTGAGCCACCCAGGCACCCCTACCTATAAAAATATTAAAGAAATAAGTTCAATGATGTGAATGCTGTATGTAAACAGGGGAAGGGTTTAAAAATTATGATTTATACAATAAAATACTATGCTCATTAAAATTATGTTTTAAAGGGATATTCAGTGATGTGAGAAAATACTTTAGGGACATTACATGAAAACAGGATAATGGAAAAACTAAATACAATAGGATCCTAATTTTGTTGGGGAAAAATCACAAGGTTAACAGTAGGGCAATTGTGTGATTTTATATTTACCTGCATTTTTCACTTTTCCTATGATAGACATTTATTACTTTTTTTTTAAAAGATATATTTGAGAGAGAGAGAGAGAGAGAGAAGAGGGGAGGAGCAAAGGGAGAGGGAAGAGGAGAATTCTAAGCAGACCCCCTGCTGAGCTTGGAGCCCAATGAGGACCTCAATCCCACCACCATGAGATCATTACCCGAGCTGATACCAAGAGTCAGATGCTTAACTGACTGCAGATGCCCCAACATTACTTTTAAATCATTTAAAAAATCGTTTAAAAAATCGAGAAAATGAAAGCTAATATTGCACTAATATCAAGTGTTGGATATTGGGCTAGATGCTTTCCAACACAATTTCTCATGGAAAAGTACTGAGAGGGCAAGTTGTTAAGAAACCAACTGCCACTCCACAAAATCAATTTAATTAACTATCATTATGAAAATAAATAAGGTTTTTTCCTATGAGTTATGGAATGGAAATTTCAGCCAAGAAGTTATACCTTAATTTTAAAAAAAGTTACAACTTAGTAACAAAACTATCAAAGTCTATTACTATAAAATGGCAGATGGATACTTACATCCTAGGATGTAAGGGGGGAAATGAGTTAAAGAACCAAGATGCTAAAATATACACCAAGTGTCCCAGAAAACAACAACATTCCAAATGGAACTCTCGTGGCAAAAGGGTAACTCAAACTGCATTAGGTGGTAATGGAAGGAATTCAAATGGTTCACACAGGAAAGGGAGGGAATGGAGGGAAGGGAGCCCAGTAAAGGCTACATGGTGGAACTGGGAGAACTCCAAGTTCCGGAAGCCAAGGAGAGAAGGCCATCCTCAGCTTTTTGGCCCTTAGAGCAACCATCAGGGACTGGCCATATGAGAAAAAGTAGTAGACACAGACTGTCTCATCTGACTCCTGTTCTATGTTCCCCCCTCAGTTCCCATGACATTAAAAAGATAAACCTTCAGATCTATTTACTCGATATAGTGTGATTTCAGGGGTCCTTCAATAACTCTCAAATGCCAAGCCCTCATCTTTAATAAGAACAAAATCTTTAAGATTAAAAAGCAAGTATCTAGTTGATTCAATACCTGTCTCTCACTTATACTTAAGTAAAATCATTAAATCATAAGCGTGAAGAACTGAGGGTGCTGCCAAGGGCCAGGTCTGTGTTACTGGATCCTGCATGCACCCCTCCTCCACAGTGATCCAAAGCTAGACAGCTGACTCACCCTAAGCCAATCAGATTCTCTCCCCATTCCAAATGTCAGATGAATGAGAGAAACAGAGAGGGATGGCTAATAGAAGAGAATAACATTAAACAACAAAGTCCCACAGACAAGTTTCTAGAAATTCTGCTGCTAAGGGGCCCAACACAGGCCTGGTTTGCCTTTCCTTCCCAGGTGTTGGCTGTTGCTGTTGGCGCAGGCTGACGTGTGTAGTGAAAAGTAGAAGGAGAACACAGTCGTGTTTTTTCCTGGCCCAAGTTTAATGAGAACATTGCTGTTAATGCAAACCAACACCACTCTGCATAATTTAAGAAGACTGTTTATTTTCCAACTTGCTGGTACATGGCAGTACATTCTCAGTGGATTTATTAATCAAGGTAGTGCCCAATTAATAACCTTTCCCAAGAACTCATCTTGGCAAAGATAATTTAACTTCTGCTTTTCCATTTAACCTAACATGGCATCATGAATTGTGAAGAACCCTGCTAATGAGGAATCATTCATTAGTGGGTTTTATGAATCATATGAAATAATTCAAATGTGCCTTCATGAATTAAACAGAAGATCAAAACACATTATCCAGGGTAAATACTAAAGTTCTATTTAATAAAACTTATAACATTAATCCCCAGATTTTAAAGATTTTATAGCCAAATCCTTAAAATGTAACATTACTTAATAATTATTTGAATTTTTCTGTAAATGTTATCTCAACAATTCATTTATTAAATATTTAATTTTATTAAAAATAGTTAAAATAAAGTATTAAACTATTTAAAACAGCTTTTTAAAGGCTATTACTTAAACAGCTTAGTTTAAAAAAATTAAGGTTTCACTTCTTTAGCTTCTAAATCGTCGAAACTCAGTGAAAGATCAAACACAAACTGTTTTCTCTTCATTTTACCACTAATAGCGTGATTCTTAAAGGGAACTGAGTTTCCTTAGTTATAAAATCAGGACAATGGCAGGAATGCCGATTTCATAGGGCTGTTGTGATGATTACATGCATGTCAAGTACTCAGGAAAGTGGTAGCAAACAGTAAGCGTTCAATAAATGTCACCTGCCTTCACTGCCTGCACTACTTAACACAAAGTCATTTAATCCTCATTACAATCCTTGACATAGTGTTATTCTAATTTTAAAGAAAACGAGCAGATCTAGAGAATTATCACAAGACAGCAGATGACAGAACCAGATTCAAACAAAAGATGTCTGGCCCCAAGGTCCTTGGTTTTTTGTTTTGTTTTTTGGGGTTTTTTTGGTACCTAACTGATTTCTACGTTATTAAGACTCATAGGGTATTTGTGTGTGGTACAAATACAAACTGTATCAACATGAAAGGGAATATTTTAAAAGCTCTCAGACACTATGCTAGAACTTTCTCATAAACTATTCATAAATCAACATTTTTGCTCCTATTTTAAAGATAAAGAAATGGAGTTTCAGAGAGATTGAAACAACTTGCTCAGGGTCAAACAGCTTTTAGGATACAGAATTTGGATCCCATCTCCAGGCATAGATGCCTACAGGCTGGCTTTCCACTACACAGTGCTACCTTCCTAAGATAAATTTTAACTGTCTTTTCTCAAAATAATAGCAATCTGTAGAAACTGCTATGTCTTAGTAGCAGAAACCATTTCAAACTATTTTTTAGAAAAGAATTAAGTAAACATACCACCTATTTCAGATATATCCATTCTTTCACTTGCCAAGATTTGTTTTTAATTAATCACATGCCTAAGAATAGCTATCATTTTTTTCTTGTATTGAGGATTATAATTAAAAGTCCAACTGTATTACTTCCTGTGCATAGGGGAGGGTAAGGGCCATCCTGGAAGAGTGGGGAAAGTCCCTACCAAAGCACTTCAAGTAGACTGAGGGAGAAAAAAAAAAAAAAACCAAACATTTCCTTAAAATGAATATGTATAATTATAATGTCCTCTCAACTGTACTATTTAACTATAACAAGTACTGGGCATGATTTAAACCAAAAATGTAACTTGTTTTAAAGTTCTGCCCAACTTGTAAATTCCTTAAACATGGTTTCATTAGTCTAGTAAAACCAAGATGAAAATTCCATAAATGTTTTACTGCATCAAACTGTAGATTAAATATTTACTTTACTACACCTTTTAGTGCCCAACCTAAGAAGATGAAGAAAAAAATTTTTTGCCAAGTGACATCTATTATTTGATATTTTCCCTTAGATATACCAGAAGGGGGAAAAAAATTCCATGACTACTTCATCAATTATCATCACACTTTCAGGAAAATAAAGTAATATTTAAAGATAATAGATAAGATCAAGACAAAAACAAAATAAAACAAACAACAACAACAAAACCAAACCCCTACAACTCAACTAGTCAGTAGCAGAACTAAAGTAGGAAATGATCAATAATATACCAACCAAGACTGATTATTGTTTTTGTGACAAGTATTTAATCTCCTTTACTTTTGATTTTACCTGAAGAGACTTAAATTTTAAATCACAATTCAAAGACTTTATTTCACAGGCTAGAACAGGAATCTTCTGGGAAACCAATATTTCTTTTTTTTTTTTATTAACCTATAATGTATTATTTGCTTCAGGGGTACAGGTCTGTGAATCATCAGTCTTACACAATTCACAGCACTCACCATAGCACATACCCTCCCCAATGTCCATCACCCAGTCACCCTATCCTCCCCCACCAACTCCCCAGCAACCCTCAGTTTGGTAAAGCAATATTTCACATGGAAAAGACAATCATGCCACTTTAAGTCTCTTCCAGGATTTCTAAAGCTACAGTAATTTCAAACTAAAATTACAATACCCAAAATAAATCAATGAAAAGAAATAGCTATGCAAATTAACATATGAGACACTACTTCATACCTATTAATTTGGCTATAACCAAAAGACAGACAATAAACATATTGGTAAGGACATGGAGAAACTGAAATCCTCATACATTGCTTGTGGGAATGTAAAATGAAGCGGCTACTGTGGAAGAATAGTTTGACAGTTATGACCTGGTAATTCCACTCCTACTTACCCACCGAACAGAAATGAAAATATATATCCATACAAAAATCTGTACATAAATGTTTATACTATACTTGCATTATTCCTAATAATCAAAAACTAGAAACAATCCAAATGTCCATCAATTGTTAATAAACAGTATGTGGCACAATAGGATTCTACTGGGCAATTAAAAAAAAAAAATGAAGTACTCAAACATGCTACAACTGCGGAGTGTGGAGCCTGATGCAGGGCTAGATCTCACAACCGTGAGATCACCACCTGAGCCAAAACCAAGAGTCGGATGCTTACCCCAGCACCCCAGTAAGAATTACTGAATTGGATACTTAAAACAAGTGAATTTCACAGCACTTATTTGTATATCAATAAAGCTGTTTTTTTTTAAGTAGTAGCTATATTTCTGTAAAATTTCTTCAAATAAAAATAACATGACAAGTGTTTAAAGGAAAATACACACACACACACACCTTAGATCCTAGGGGAACTAGAATGAAAAACATTTTTCCATCAGGTTTTGACTCATAGCAGGCTTTTCATCTCTTTATCAGAAGACTGTTTCTGCTTTTTTTTGGGGGGGATGCATACGCATTAATTAATTATTATTATTAATTAATTTTAATATTGGCCTAACATTAACTTGCATATTAGTAAGAGCTATTTCCAAAAGGATTTGAGATATTTAAACATTATGTAGTATAAATTATAGTTCACTGCAAGTGAGAAAATAAATATTAACATAACAATATTGTCAGAGTGCCTGGCTGGCTCAGTTAGAGGAGTGTGTGATCTTGATCTCAGGGTTGTGAGTTCAAGCCCCACATTAGGTATAGAGATTACTAAAAATAAGCAAACTTTAAAATGGCTGCATTTGCAAACAGTTCCATTTTTTAAAAAGATCTTATTTATTCATTTGAGAGAGAGGGAGAGGATGGAGGGAGAGTGAGAGGGACAAGCAGAACCCCCCCTCTGCTGCCCAGGGAGCCTGATGCAGAACACAATCCCAGAACCCTGAGATCATGACCTGAGCCAAAGGCAGAGGCTTAACCGACTGAGCAACCCGGGCATCCCTATTTATTTTTTTTTAAAGTAGGTTCCATGCCCAGCATGAAGTCTAACACGGGGCTTGAACTCACGACCCTGTTATCAAGACCTGAGCTGAAATAAAGAGTCGGATGCTTAAATGACAGAACCATGCAGGTGCCCCCTCAATGGTCTGCATTTCTGTGCAGTTACTTTTGCTTGAGGTTACATAAATAAGGATTTTCCTCACAGGAATTTCTAATATATACCACCCAAGTGAATAAAAAAAGGAGTCTTGTGCTAATTTGCATCATACAAAGACATCAACCAAGGATACTTAATCAGATTTAAAATGTAACTCCATTTTGATTTGATTTTAAAAATCTAAAAAATATCAAACTATAGTCTGTTGACTCCACGGTATTTGCTTTCAGGAAAAAAATCCTTTTATACTTAGAAATGAAAGCAATTTTTTAAAAAATGGAACCTAGTCCTATTACATTACCAACTTAAAATATTATCCTCTTTACAAAAGAAATAACCAGAAAATCTATATTCACTCTAGAATAATTTGTTTTATCATTTCTTTTTAAAAGCAGGAGAACTAATTAGTAGTAAGGGCACAGAATTAAATTCCTAGATTTAAATTCCAGCCTTACCACTTACTATCTCAGTGACTTCAGTCAAATTACTTTGACTTCTCCGGGTTTTCTCATTTATTATAGTAGAGAGGGATTTCTGAAGAAATATCCCATTTTTTTAGAAATCTCTCTCCTAACTTTTCCCCTCAAGGAATCATAAAACAGGGCGCCTGGGTGGCTCAGTGGGTTAAAGCCTCAGCCTTCGTCTCAGGTCATGATCTCAGGATCCTGGGATCCAGGCCCGCATCTGGCTCCCTGCTCAGTGCTCAGCAGGGAGCCTGCCTCCTCCTCTCTCTCTGTCTGCCTCTCAGCCTACTTGTGATCTCTCTCTGTCAAATAAATAAATAAAATCTTAAAAAAAAGAAAGAAATCATAAACAACATCTGTGTCAGGAGTTTCATTTGAGAAATAATAATATACAAACATATTATTAACTTGAAAATAAAAGTAAAAAAGTGTTGGTATTGAGTAATATTCTTTCACACCACCCAAAATGGCAATAAGAGCTTTTCTATCTCTAAAATAACCAGACTGACTGGGACCCAGCCTGGATGGAAGGTCCCACCCCTGGCTGATGAAAGATATTAGGGTGTCCGTTTTCCAGTCCCTTGTCAGTCAAGGCAATTAATATTGTTAGTAATAGTAATAATAAAGAGTTAGCATTTATTATTTATCAAGCATCAGACACATGTTCCATGTACTAACTCATTTAATCCTCACAGCTCTATGAAGTAGATATTATTGTATCCCTATTGCAGAGTTACAAAAACTTATATATACCAAGTTAAACATTAGTAGAACACAGGAATTCAAATCCAGGTGACTGGCTGCACAACTGAGCCAGTAATTACTACCAGTATTTTCATTCACATCCTTACAAAGAGCCAACCTACGCTCTCTTGCCTTGGCTCTGATCACTAACGTGCCTGCGAAGAGAGGCGTTTAACCCCTCAACACTGTCAGATACTTCTTTTTTTTTTAAAGATTTTATTTATTTATTTGACAGAGAGAGAGAGAGAGAATGAGATCACAGGCAGAGAGGCAGGCGGGGGAGGGGATGCGGAACTCGATCTCAGGACCCTGAGATCATGACCTGAGCCGAAGGCAGAGGCTTAACCCACTGAGCCACCCAGGCGCCCTGTCAGATACTTCTGTCTCTCGTTTCTCTCTTGTTGCCTTGCCAGTAGGGAAGCTATCAGACCCTGTTTAAAAAGCAAAATACAAAACTTCACGAAGTCCAACTTATTCAGCCCTAAAAATATGTAAAATAGTTAATATTAATCATAGGGTAACTAGGAGGATTCAATGTGCTAATACATACTGAGCTAACAATAGTAACAGACACATAAGAGCTCAATAAAAGTTAGCTATTATGTCATTTGGATGAATTACCCAATGCTTCCTTTTCCCTCATACTGCAGCATGAGACAAGGAAGGAACACATATGCCTTATTTACATTCTTTCAGTATTTATCATAGGATATACTCTGGTTTATTACTCTCAAACATAACCCTGACTAAACCTTGTGTACATAATACCAATCAAGATGACAGTACCTTCCTTGTTTACATATTTCTAGCAGTGTACTACAAATAGCATAAAAATGTGTATATTTTAAGCCAATTTCACTGTCAAGAATATTAATATAGGGCGCCTGGGTGGCTCAGTTGGTTAAGAGACTGCCTTCGGCTCAGGTCATGATCCCAGACTCCTGGGACTGAGTCCCTCATCAGGCTCCCGGCTCCATAGGGAGTCTGCTCTCTCTCTGACCTTCTCCCCTCTCGTGCTCTCTCTCTCAAGTAAATAAATAAAATCTTTAAAAAAAAAGAATATTAATATGTTGTTTATTTAAGTACATTTATATTTTAAGAAATACCTAACATTATTGCTGTTCATTCAAACATTTGAAATAAAAAATGAAACAGATCTAAATTATTCAAAATCAAATACATTAATTTGTTTGGCTTCCTTCCATTTATCTATATAGGATAACATTAAAATGAAGAAAAAACTTAAGATAAATTGCTTCTGGGTGCTTAGTCCAGATTCCTCAGAATAAGAATCTAAGGGAGTTGGACCACCGTCATTGTCGGTAAAGAAAAGGTATGCTGTGGGGCGGTTGGGTGGTTGAGTTGGTTGGGCAGCCGACTCTTGATTTTGGCTCAGGTCACGATCTCAGCCTAGGAAGGAGCCCCGCAATGGGCTCTGTGCTCAGCTGGGAATCTGAGATTCTCTCCCTCTCCTTTTGCCCTTCCTCCCTGACCCATGTGCATGCGTGTGCACGGTCTCTCAAATTAATTAATTAATCGTAAAAAGAAAAAAAAAAGATATGCTGTAATTTTAAGAATCCAGGTGGCTATAAAACTGCTATGACTCAAGTATGTCTACAGAAGTTACACCTCTAATCTTCAGTATGGAGATTTAGGAAAAACTCTGCAGAGGAAGAAATACTCACAGCATTTGTTAAATTTATAATGAACTATTTATCCTGACACTAAGACTGTACAAAAGTTACCAATTTTTGTCAAGTGCTTTGTAAAGGATTTGCAGTCTTACACTATACAGACCACTATTAACTTCTTATATTGATAGGACAACTGAGATTTTAAGAAGGGTCAGAAAGTTCTACACCTAGTCTTTGGGGGCAGAAACCCAAGTTCTGATTTATAACCCCATGCCCTTACCACTGCACCACATTCTTTTATGTAACTTGGCCGGCATTTTCCTAAGTATGTTCCATAAACACTTAGGAGTGAAAAACTAAGTCCAGTAAATTGAGAAATGATATCTTCCCTGTTTGCCTCTTCAGTAGTAACACTACACATATGTGCATAATAAAATCCTGTAATCAAAAACTTGTTTATCATTGTCTAGTTAAGTATCTCCCAAACTTTTTGACAATAAAATTCCTCTATTCTACTAATACCTACAAACATTATGCAGTACACACTACAGGAAATGTTGCTATAGGCTAAAGCATTATGTTTATTATATTAGCACTTAATGTAATAAATATTCAGCACAGGAACTATTTCACATATTACTACTAAATTAAGTTACTTGAATCAGTGTCGAGCTTGGTACATGGCACCTCCTAGGTGCCTTCATTGTTTTCTTGTTGCAGTTAAATGCTTTCTCCTCACAACCACCAGGGTGGTTTATCTTAAATAAAATTTGACCTTGTCTTTACCTACTGAATAACACTCTTCTAAGGCTTCCTCTCATGGGTGGTAGAATCTCCAAGTTTCTTCACAAGGCCAGTAAGGAACTTTTTTAAAAATACGATTTCAATTAGCTTTCTAGCCTCATCCAGCCTTTAGTTTTTATTCATTAACTCCGTCCTCCACCATATACAAATTTTTGAAGTCCTCCCCAGGCTGATTTCACCTTACTGCTTGGGATGCCCACGTCTGCTTTTTCTCTTTCTCTCTCTGTTTTTTTAAAACCCGACTCAAATTGATCCTTACAACTCAAAGCTAGTCTTCTCCCTCAAGGATATCTTTCATAATCCTGTGGAGACTGGATTAGGTCCCAAGCTAGTGCTCCTCTACAAAAGTTGGATGTGCTCTGTTCTTGGCAGTGGTAGAGTACTCTTTTTCTTCTTTTTTTTTTTTTTTACCTTGATTCTTTCTCTTTATACAAGTATACAAAGTAATGTGGTAGTTACCTACCATCCTTCAAATACCTACACTGTTATTTGTTTTTAATTATCATTGTGAACTCTTGGCCAAAAGATATTTGATGTGAATCAGCCTGTTGCAGTTGTTGATGCTCAGATTGTTCTGTTTTGCCACCTATTCAGGTGGCTTCTGAGTCTAGTCATATTGGTGTTCCTTTGAAGAAACAAATTTGAAATGGGAGCAATCCTTTCTGTGTAGAGACAGGGAAAGCTACAGAGATCTTGATTCTTCTACCACCGTAAATAGAAACATGCTGAGTTGGTGCCAGAGTTATAAACTGAATTCATTCTTCATCTAAGAGCAGTTACAAGGAACTCTTTTTCTATAAATGCAGTTTTTCTCCTACCTCTTTTACAGTGGTATTTTGTGTATTCTGGCGTTTATCACTACTTGACTTGAATTATAATTTCCTCCTGCTAATCTGTAAGGGTAGAAATCATTATTTTTGTATCTCCACTATTCTTGTGCCTTATAGTTGGTACTTGGTAAATGTTTGCTTCTCTGATAACAGTGCTGTCAGGAGACAATACTTACATTAAACTTCTACTGAGCTCGTGTAGTTCTTCATTATTCATCTTGGTATTATTACCAAGCAGACGTGGGCATCCCAAGCAGTAAGGTGAAATCAGCCTGGGGAGGACTTCAAAAATTTGTATATGGTGGAGGACGGAGTTAATGAATAAAAACTAAAGGCTGGATGAGGCTAGAAAGCTAATTGAAATCGTATTTTTAAAAAAGTTCCTTACTGGCCTTGTGAAGAAACTTGGAGATTCTACCACCCATGAGAGGAAGCCTTAGAAGAGTGTTATTCAGTAGGTAAAGACAAGGTCAAATTTTATTTAAGATAAACCACCCTGGTGGTTGTGAGGAGAAAGCATTTAACTGCAACAAGAAAACAATGAAGGCAGGGAAATCATAGCGAATCTGAGAAATATTTAGCAGATAAAAGTAATGACAGAACAGTGGCTGGAAAAACAAATTTAGATGGAGCTTTATGTGACTGCCCATAGCACTTTAAAAATAATTCTAGGGCGCCTGGGTGGCTCAGTGGGTTAATGCCTCTGCCTTTAGCTCAGGTCATGGTCTCAGGATCCTGGGATCGAGGCCCACATCTGGCTCTCTGCTCGGCAGGGAGCCTGCTTCTTCCTCTCTCTCTGCCTGCCTCTCTGTCTGCCTGTAATCTCTCTCTCTCTGTGTCAAATAAATAAATAAAATCTTTAAAAAAAAATAAAAATAAAAATAAAAATAATTCTACTGTTGGGGCGCCTGGGTGGCTCAGTGGGTTAAGCCTCTGCCTTCGGCTCAGGTCATGATCTCAGGGTCCTGGGATGAAGCCCCGCATTGGGCTCTCTGCTCAGCAGGGAGCCTGCTTCCTCTTCTCTCTGCCTGCCTCTCTGCCTGCTTATGATCTCTCTCTCTCTCTAATAAATAAATAAAATCTTTAAAAAAATAATTCTATTGCAGCATTTACCATAAATCATAATAGTTATTGGCATTTTGGTTTCCCCATGATGCAGAGTTGTATTAAGATAGGAACTCGCTGCCTGATACACAGTAAGTCTACCACAAATGTTTTTTAAACATAGAGAGATGCAAATTTTACCAGGAAATTATGTTTCTGGAAAGAGAGAGAGAGAGAGAGAGAGAGAGAGAGAGAGAGAGAGAGAGAGAGAGAGAGAGAGAGAGGGAGAAAAAAAAAGTGNAGAGAGAGAGAGGGAGAGAGAGAAAATCCTGGTAATAATAAAAGTCTTTAATTCTAAAAGTCAAACTGTACTGGTAAAACTAAATGTACTGAATTTTCCCTATATGAAGTCAATATAATAAGGCTTCTCCTAGCAATTTCCTTAGTTTTCTACCAGTAAATAAAAATAAATCATATAACAAAGTGTTACAGTATCCATAAAGCAGTAAGTAAAAATATATCCTGCTGTCTACCATTTTGAGGTTGGAAAAATAAGACCTCATCTTCTCATTTCCTAAAGTTCTAAAGAATTAAATTTTAATAAGGCCACCTGACCTCTTTATAATACTGTCTTGTACCTGGTTGCAGCCACATACCAACCCATTTCTCTATAAACAAGATAAACCAGAACTCTACCCCTGTACTTCTAATCCCATCATGGGGTGGGGTGGGGAAGACATTAAAAGACAGAAAGCAAACTGAAGTAAGACTGCACTCTAAATGAACAAGTATAACATATCCATTTAATAAGGGTATTAATTTTAGGCAAAAATCTGAATGAGAAATGTTTGAGTTGTATACTTTCTTCAGCATTTTATTCTTATGAATCAATCCCAGCTTTCATTTGAGTAACTCTTCGGGCCATATGGCAAAGAGCAATTTAGCTTCTAAGTTACTCTGTTAAACAGCATTTATAAATGTTATTCTTTGTGGAACTGTAAACATACAGCAGGTTAACACCAGTGTTTTAGACACTCGCAGGCCTTTTCAAAGCTGGTACATTTGCCTAATTTTAGGCAGCCAGTGGCAACCTACCAACTTATTTCACCACTATGTCTGTCACCATGGTTAAAGATAAACTGACTGCAAGATATTTGGAATATAATTGGCAAACATTATATCCTTGACTAACATTTCTATTTTAAATCTATTCATCAGAAAATGAAAATGGTTAGGAACCTGTTTTCCAGTATGTCATAAAATAATTTTCTTCCCAACTCCCAAGAGGTATACTCTGCTTTATCCATTAAGAACTTCGACTCTAGTCAAATAACATTGTTTCTTGGATTTTCTCATACCTGTGTAAAAAACTACTTTAATTAGTGGGCCCTGTATTTGGCAACTGCTGTAGGCAAATAGACGTCTCCTTTTAATGGAATAACTTACTCCATTTATCCAAAAGAAAAAAAAAGTCATAAGCAAATAAGTAAGAGAACCACAGTATTTCAAAGTCATGTACTATGTACAAGTCCCTACTTCTGACATATCAAAGTACTGGCAAAACAAAAACAAAGAATCTTCTATTACCAAACAGTTTCTAAAGAGGACCATCATAAATACTACTTAGGTGTATAGTCGTGGTGTCTAAACATGGTAAAAAGATGTTGCAAAAACTTCAAAAATAGATAAAGAATTTTCTACTGAAAGTGTTTTTGTGAAACCAGTACTTTTATACTCAGGAGTACTGAATACAGGTCCCTTTGGAGTCTGTAAACATTACTGGGTAGCAACCCAGAAGGACACTGCTAGGGAACAGTGCAAGGTACTTTTTTTTCCTATTTTTTCCATTTTCCTCACCCATGGGAGTTGAACTGGCTATCTCTGTTAAGTATAGGTTCTGCTCATTCAAAAAGTTAAATTCTGGGCGCCTGGGTGGCTCAGTGGGTTAATGCCTCTGTTTTCGGCTCAGGTCATGATCTCAGGGTCCTGGGATCGAGGCCCGCATCGGGCTCCCTGCTCAGCGGGGAGCCTGCTTCCCCCCCTCTCTCTCTGCCTGCCTCTCTGCCTCCTTGTGATCTCTCTCCCTCTGTGAAATAAATAAATAAAATCTTAAAAAAAAAAAAAAAAAGTTAAATTCTATAACTCATGGTACATCTGACAAGATCTCTAGACTAGATTTAAAAAACAAAACAAGGGGCGCCTGGGTGGCTCGGTGGGTTAAAGCCTCTGCCTTCGGCTCAGGTCATGATCTCAGGGGCCTGGGATTGAGCCCCACATCGGGCTCTCTGCTCAGCAGGGAGCCTGCTTCCTCCTCTCTCTCTGTCTGCCTCTCTGCCTACTTGTGATCTCTCTGTGTCAAAAAAATAAATAAAATCTTTTAAAAATCAAACAAACAAACAAAACAAAACCTTGTTTCCTTATCTCTCAGTGTCCTCATCCGTAAACTCAAAATATTAGAATGGTTACTATCTAAGGTCCTTTCCCTCTCTACATTTCTGATTCCTTGGTAAGAAGTTAGATTCTAGCAAAGACAACCTCAGGGATAGCCTCAGGTGAACAGACATGGGAGGGGAGGGAGGGAAGGAGGGAGGGAGGGAAGGAGGGAAGGTATCCCAACCATTTAAGGATCTGTCTGAAAAACCCATTCACTGGAGTACTTGAATTTTTACCCAAATTGAAATTCCCTTGAGCCTTCTCTCAGGTTTTTGCTTCAGAGTAATGTAATTAATTTACCTACAATTGTACTACTTCATTAAACAACAAATGGAAGAAAGTCCATGGAAATGAAAATTCACAGCAAAGGAAGAGAGATAAATCACAATGCATTCTAGAACAAAGCTGTAATTAATAGACAAAAACAACCAGTGCTCAGGAAAATATTAGAAAAGGCTATTTTTATTCCATTTGCAGTGGAAGTTAAAGAACTTTTGGAAGGAGTCAAAAATAAAACAAAGTTTGGTCATTTAAAGAAAGATACCTGAAAATTCACCAAATAGTGCAGTGTGTGTTTGCAAATACTAAGTTAAGTGGTATTAAACTTAAGAAACTGTACCTGTCCTTCTATTTGTTTAATCTATCTTTTTAATTTTTTTATTTCTGGGGGGGGGATAGGATTAATATTTAATCATTTTTTATTAACATATAATGTATTATTTGCCCCAGGGGTACAGGTCTGTGAATCATCAGTCTTACACAATTCACAGCACTCACCATAGCACATACCCTCCCCAATGTCCATCACCCATCCATCTTATCCCTCTCCTCTGCAGCAACTCTGTTTCCTGAGACCAACAGTCTCTTAAGGTTTGTCTCCCTCTCTGGTTTTTTCTTGTTTCATTTTCCCCTCCCCTCCCCTATGATCCTTTGTCTTGTTTCTCAAATTCCTCAAATCAGTGAGATCATATGATAATTGTCCCTCTTTGACTTATTTCACTTAGCATGATACCCTCTAGTTCCATTCACATCGTTGCAAATGGCAAGATTTCATCTTTTTAATGGCGGCATAATATTCCATTGTGTATATAATATATATATATGTATATCTGTATAAAAATATATAAAATATTTAGATATATAGATATATAGATAGATAAAGAAGATTGGTATATATATGCCACATCTTCTTTATCCACTCATCTGTTGATGGACATCTAGACTTTTTACATATTTTGGCTATTGTGGACATTGCTGCTACAAACATTGGGGTGCACGTGCCCCTTCGGATCACTACATTTGTATTTTTGTAAACACTCTTTTTTAAAGATTTTATTTACTTATTTGAGAGACAGAGAAAGAGTGCACAAGGTGGGACAGGGCAGAGGGAACTGGAAAGGATAAGAAGACTACCTGCTGAGTATGGAGCCTGACAGGGCTGATCCCAGGACTCCAAGATCACAACCCTAGCCATGTCAGAGCTTAATGAACAAAGCCACCCAGGTGCCCCTAATTTATTTTTAATGTATCATTTGTTTTGTTTCTTCCCAAAGCACTTCTCTTTGCCATGAAAGAAAATAATGATCTCAAGTACATAATGACATAGGCTGGAAAAAAAAAATTGGCTAGAAATTAAAGCAAAGGATAAGGGAAAGAGCAATTAAATGCAAGTACAGAATTCTCAAAAATACAGGAAAATGTGGTGTTTTTCTATTTTAATATATATAAAAAATTCAGTTTAAAAGAACTACTAACCAAAACCTTTAGTTATCCAAATATGTTATTAATAACAACACTCCATATTCAGTGAAAGAGAACAGAGGGCAGAGGAATTGCTATTCAGCAATATTTACTGAACACCTATTATACACCAACAATATACTTGGTGTTAATATGTTATCTCATTTAATTATCATAGTGATCTTTAAGGATTCTCATCTCAATAATATAGACAAATTAAGCTCAGTAAAGTTAAGAAACTAACTCAAGCTTAGCAAATAAAAATGAAGTGAGTTAACCTAAAATCACTCAGGAAAGCCAAATATGTCCTCCAGGACATAATCAGTCTAATGTGTTGTACATATTTAGCTACAAATACAAAATCCTAAAGCATCAAAGAGATAGATGATTGTTCAAGTCTGTAGCAATTATGGGAAAAAATAGAGAAAAATATGTTCTCGTACATTTGATTCAGTAAGAGTTTCAATTTTTCAAACTTCATACTTTAACTCAACTGCTACAATTCTTTATCTGGAACAATAGATTAATATTTTTATACACATTTAAATATTTACTTTTACACACAATATTGTTTGGTTCTAATAGAAACAATTGGTATTTTAAGAGACAGTCAAAAATTTGTCAAAAAGTAGATGTGGGCGCCTGGGTGGCTAAGTCATTGGATGTCTGCCTGCAGCTCAGGTCATGATCCCAGGGTCCTAGGACTGAGCCTTGCATCGGGCTCCCTGCTCAGTGGGAAACCTGCTTCTCCCTCTCCCACTCCCCCTGCTTGTGTTCCCTCTCTCACTGTCTCTTTGTCAAATAAAATCTTAAGAAAAAAAAAAAAAGTAGATCTGACAACCCTCAAGTACTAGAACATTGAGAAATAGACACTGTGGTGTAATTTAACATGCACTTTTTAAAAGGGAAAGATTATTATTTATAATAATTAAGATACTAACCTTCCTATAATTAGATTAAATAAACATAAATATCTATGTGTTTAGTAAGAACTAGAAGCAGAAAATTGTGCCCAATTCTATTAGAAATTTATTCCTTAACATTACATATAGGAGGAGCTAAATAAATCACAACCTTAACTTTTAAGAATATGAAGAAAATACTGAGGATCCTGATCTTCTTTTAGTCCAATACTGGTGGTCCAGGATAAAGCTACACAGAAGGACATAAAATTACACGTCTCCACATGGCATCCACTCAAACCAATCCAATCACATGCTGTAGACATACTTCTGTAGTGGGGAAAACAGTACCCACAAAAATTCATGTCTGCCCAGGACCTTGGAATGATACCTCATTTGGAAACAGGGTCTTTACAGATGTAACTGGTTAAGGATCTCAAGATGAGATCATCCTGGATTTAGAGTGGAACTAAATCCACTGACTGGTGTCCTTATAAGAAGAGTGAAGAAGGCAACATGTAGATGGGGGCAGAGACTGGAACCATGCATCAGAAAGCCAAGGAACACCAAGGATTGTGTTCACCAGAAACTAGAAGAGATGCATGGGGCAGTTTCTCCCTCAGTCCTCCCTACAGAGGGAAGCAACCTTGCTGACACACTCTGGTTTTGGACTTCTGCCCTCCTGAACTGTGAAAAAATTAATTTCTATTGTTTTAAGCAACCCAGTTTGTGGTCCTGTGTTATGAAAGCCCCAAGAAACTTATACAACTTCTTATAATATCTTGATATAACCACTAAATTAAGTTATTTCATTATCACAATAAATGAAACCATAAAAATAGAAATGGAAGCTCTCTGCAAAATAAATGCTATTTAAATGTGTGATGGTACTACCATCATCACTGTCATTACTGTTGTAAAATAGATATGTATATTGATACTTATCATCTTTTTAAAACAAGATGTATACCTCCCCACGTTCACATCAGAAGTCATCTAAAAAAATTCTCACATTAGACAAGGAAATTTTATAGAAGTTTCTTCAGCTCAAAGCAACTTTAGTACTGAAGGAAGAATGAGCTGAAAGTCAGTAGACCTGAGTTTTGGCTTTATCACTAATTCATGACTATGATCAAGTTATTACATCTATAGGCATCAGGTTTCTTATCTATAAAACAAAAAGTTTAACATAAACTAGATGATCTCTAAAGTCAAACTATCATGACTACCGCACAGCATAGTTTCTTTCTCCCTTGTAAACAAAAGTAAAACTCAAATTATTTATGCTAGAAATACCCAACCTGGGAAAGGGTGAGGGTGGAAAATTAATAACTTCATGACTAAAATGGGGGAAAAAAATCTTAAGTGAAAAGACAAATATTTTAGTAACTAAGCTAACCAATCTATTTCTGGTAGGACAAGTCTTGTTTTTGGCAAGTAAGTGACATTAAAAAGGAAGAAATGGAAAACATGATCGGTGACTGCAGCAAAGACAGCTGGGCTTTATAAATTACACTTAATCACAACTTTACTGTATGAGTGTTAGACAGCAAACATCAACAAATACCCGCTGTTCTCGCACTGAAGATCAGAAGCCTGATATTCTAGGTTTTTCATTTACAAGTAAGAATAAGGATCTTCTTTTAGCCTCATGAGATTTTTTAGAATCCGTAAAATAAACCACTCTGATTAAGTTTGAGGAGCAATTCATCTGGTAAGTAAGGGGAATAGGAAGTAATAACAGAAATAACTTTCATTTATTGAAGGCTTACCTTGTGGAGCACTTTGCTTAATACTTTATATATAGCATCAATTAATCCTCAAATAAACACAAAAAATAGCATTTATATACATGAAGAAAGTGAAACTCAGAGATATTAAGCAACCTGTCCAAAATCATACTGGCTTTCAAGAGCAAGGATTCAAACCTCAACTTTCCAACCACAAAACCCATGTTGTTTTTACCCATTAAGACATACTGCGCCTCATACAGTGGTCACCTTCAAAGAGGGCAGATTGTGACTGAAAGGGAGGAGGAAGGCTTTGCAGAGCTGGTAACATGGTTTCTTGACCTGAGCTCTGTTACACAAACAGGACAAAACAGTCCTGAAAACAAGCAGGTGTTCGGTTTGTCAAAATTCATGGAGCTGAAAGCCTAAAATCTGTGTGGTCTTCTGAGTATGTTATACCTCAGTAAAATGTATATATATTGGCTCTGCATTAGTCAGAACTCTTTTACAAGTAAAAATCCAACACATACTATCATCAACAAAAAAGAGGGGATTTATTGGCTGACGTGGCTAAACAACTCAAAGTTCAGCAGTGAAGGGAATCCAGGGACTAGAGCACCATGTTGGCCTGTGGTGTCTCTTTTTTCCCCTGAATCCTGACCCACTTTGGTGTTGTCTCATTCTCTTCTGGCTGCTGCAGACTTTCATCCTTGTAGCTCCTTGAAAGAAGCAAAAGGCTCTTTTCCATCAGCTCTAATTAAAAAGGAAAAGGTTAGGAGGCTCAAGTTGGTTGGGTGGCCGACTCTTGATTTCCACTTGGGTCATGATCTCAGGGTTGTACACTGAGCCCTGGGTTGGGCTCTGTGCTTGGCCTCGAGCCTGCTTGGGACACTTTCTCTCCCTCTCCCCCTGCTCTCCACCTGCTGTGTGTGCCCCTGTGCACTCTCTAATAAATAAATAAATTAATTAATTGAAAAAGGGTTTGCAGAAGGAGAGTTGGGTCATCAGATATACCTGGGCCAATTACTGTGGCCAAGGAGAAGAGGTGCCATCTCTGGTCCTGTCTTAGCCATACAGCCACCTCTTTGGCCAGGTGGAAGGAAGGATATGTGCACTATAAATATGGTTATTAAAGAAACTGCTCAGTACAGAAAACCACTCTAACTCTTCATCTATTTTATCCTAATTCATAAAATACATAACTAATACTATTTTTAAGAATGATGTTTCGTATTTATTAAAGAATTGGTAAACCAGGGGTGCCTGGGTGGCTCAGTTGGTTAAGCGATTGCCTTTGGCTCAGGTCATGATTCCAGGGTCCTGGAATGGAGCCCCACATCAGGCTCCCTGCTCAGCGGGGAGCCTGTTTCTCCCTCTGCCACTCCCCCTGCTGTGCTCTCCTGCTCTCTCTCTGTCAAACAAATAAATATAATATTAAAAAAAAAAAAAAAGAACTGGTAAACCACTTTTAAAAACTTTTCAAACATCATCGTTAAAAACAGATTTGCTCCTTCATAACCCTGTGAGGCACATAGGGGAAGCAGGACTATCCTCAGTTTACAAAAGAAGAAACTGAGGTTCAGAAAGATTAAGTAACATGTTTAATATTACAAGCTGATAGATATCACATCAAATACAAGTGTTCTTTCAACCATAACATACTATGAGCCACAGTAGTCTAAAATTACATTAAAGATTTAATATACATATGAGAACACGGCTCAAGAAAAAAAAATTGAGAAAATGTAATAAACCCATTTGTCTGAGGCTCAGAATGCATTTTTGTGTATCACCTGGAATGCTTTCAGCTGCAAGGAAACAAAACTCCAGTTCGAGTGAGTGAAAAAATAAGGGATTTATTAACTCTCAGAATAAGAAGTTCCCAAGTAGGACATTTCCAGAGTTAATTCTGTGGCTCAAAACTCCTGAAAAACTCAGGTTCTTTCCACCTGTCTGTCACCTTTGCCATCTCCAGCCTGCTGACAAGCTCCCCTCATGGGAGCAAGTCACTATGACAGCTTCAGGCAGCACAGCCTCACCCACCAATATCTAGGAACAGGCAGCAGAATTTCTCCTTTTTTAAGTAGGCTCCATGCCCAATGGGGCTTAAACTCACAATCTTGAGATCAAGAGTCACATACTCTACTGACTAAGCCAGCCAGGTACCCTCAGACCTTTTCTTTCATTTATTTACCTATGTTGAATTAGTTCATAAATGTAAAGCAATTAGAAAATGCCTAGCATATAATAAATGTCATATAACTTTTGCTATTATTATTGTTGGGTCTCTTTTTAAAAGATGGCAGACTTGTCCCAGGAGCTTCATATCTCATAAGCCAGAACTGGAAAATACATGCCCCTTTCTTTATTTTAGAGAGAGAAAGCATGCATGCAAGTAAGAGCATGAGAGGGGGAGGGGCAGAGGGAGAGACAGAATCCCAAGCAAACTCTGAGTGGAACATGGAGCCTGATGCGGGGCTGGAACCAACCATCCTGAGATCATGACCTGAGCTGAAATCAAGAGTCAGATGCTTAACCAACTGAACCACTCAGGCATCCTGAAAGCTGAGATTTAATACTTTTTTTTTTTTTTAAGATTTATTTATTTGTTTGAGAGAGAGCACATGAGAAAGCAAGCGAGTCGAGGGGCAGAAGCAGAGAATCTTTAAGTAGACTTCCTGCTAAGAGCAGAAGGCTCAATCTCAAAACCCATTAGATTATGACATGAGCCGAAACCAAGAGTCAGACACTCAACTGACAGCCACCCAGGTGCCCCAAGCCGTAACACTTAATCATCTGTGCAACTCTGAAATGCTCCATGTAGGTACTTAGTGTACACACACACACACAATTGAACTTTTCTAAAAGAGTAGAGAATATCAAGTGTCAGTCACACTGATGTTACTCAAGCTAGTTTCTCATTTAAAATTAAACATTAAATGAATCCTACTGTTAGCTTATATAAAGCCATTAAACATACTCGTTCAAGCTTTCTTGCTGGATATGAAGTCCATAAAGGTGAGGACCAAAATCTATATAATACAGTTCTTCCTCAGTTCTACAGATGAAGTTAGATTTGAGGGTTATTTCTGGGCCACCCTTATGTATTAAACCTTCTGAAAATAAAATCTCATTCTCTCATAATTTGACCTGCATATTTATAATGAAATCCTACGTGTCAAAATCGTAATCTTTGAAACCATTGGTATCTTTGAAACCATGTAACTCCAGACCCCTATTTAGAATGCCTTCCAAAAGATAAATAATCCCCTCTCCTTAAGAACAAGAAACTAGAGGGATGCCTGGGTGGCTCAGTCCTTAAGTGTCTGCCTTTGGCTCAGGTCATGGTCTCAGGGTCCTCGGATCGAGCCCCACGTCAGACTCTCTCTGCTCAGCTTCTCCCTCTCCCTCTCCTCTCTGCTCTCTCTCTCTCCCTACTCTCCCTGTCTTTCTCAAATAAATAAAGAAAAAACAAGAAACTAGAAATATGAAAGCACAGTATTATGTTATAAAAAACATTTAATAGCCCAATATAAACAGGAAACTATTTTGGTTTCTCCTAATTCCATTCTTGAGGAATTAATTGCTCCTCTGAATTAATGACTGAAAATTACTTTGTTTCAACAGGAACTTTCAAATTATTCAAGACTATGGATGTCTACAAGAGCACAAAATGAAGTTTAAAATTAGATGTTAAAGAACATTTAAGAATCTCAAAATAAATCATGCACAGAATAATCTGTTTAACGGTATCTGATATCTTACTACATTTTCTACATACATTTTAAAACTTTAAAAACTTTGTTTTTATTTTCTCCTGGAAATTTCAAATCTGGTATTAGAGTTCATGGTCACGGCAGTCCACAAATCAAGTCATGGTCTTTGGGGTTAGCTAGTGTTCAGCACTCAAAAAATATAAGGAGGCCACCATTTTCCAGTGGGAAAGGTGACACTAAAGTGAGTTAATATATAAAAATATATACATATATTTTCAAGATGATTCAAGGTAAACATTGCTTGGTTTTTAGTTATAGTGATACTTCCTACTATAAGCTGAATACTATCAAAGGTAGTCACGAAATAAAAAAAAATGTTAAAATACTAATGTTTCAAAACTTATTTAATCTAAGGCTTAGTGGGGTTCAAATCCGATGTGAAATTTTGTTGTGTTTATATACTATATATGCTTTTCTGGAAATAAGACCCTGAGGATTTAGAAATTTCATCACAAGTTCAAAGGGATGAATGACTGAAAAGAGGCTGAGAACCTTATCAAGTTAATGTAGAGAGTGGTAAGTGAAACCCAAAGAAATGAAATTATCTGCCCATGGTCCAATAATCAGCAAGTATCAGCATCAGTACTCAAGCCTTCTTTGCACTGAAATGTAACTTCTTATAAAAGGACTTTTAAAATAAACATACATTTAAGAAAAAAAACAAATCTGTATGACCTAAGAGCAGCAGTAAATGGAACTCCGAGGCTGATGATAAAATGAAATACCAAGATGGCAGATGAGACGTGGAACATGAGAACAATCTCCCCAGCTTGGAGCATGGGGCAGAGAGTTCTAAGAGGCCATTCCCAAGGGAAAAGGAAGGAGAGAGGAAAAAAAAAAAAAAAGGAACTACTGGAGTACTTGAATGTGACAAATTACAACAAAAGGAGTTTGATAGTTCTACTAGAGACTCCGGAGAATTAGAAAAATCAAGTGAAAGAGGAAAAAAGTTGCCCAGACAGAAAATACCATAATATATTATATGACGCAGTTATAAACAATGCATACATGAACAGAAGCCCTGATTTCACCAAAATTTGAAGTCATTTGGGAGGACTGGGAGAAGGAAGACTGGGGCTAAATCTTTATCATATAGTCAGAAGTCAAAAGTAACATTAATGAAATAATCAAGAAAAAGCAAGGTTTAAAATTATAAAGTAAATACCCTTTAAAAAAAAACTAATCAATATAATTTAACAGGGCACTACTGAATTTTGAGCAGGACAATTCTTTGTTGTGTGGGGCTATGTTAGAGGACAGATAAGCAAACTAAGACCTGTGGATCAAATCTAGCCAACTGCCTGTTTTTTTTAATTATTAGAACACAGTGATCCCCATTCATTTCATTTGCTTACATACTATCTATGGCTGCTTTTGTACTATAAACCAGCAGAAATGAGTAAATGTCACAGACACATTATGGCCTTCAAAGCCTAAAATATTTACTATACGGCCTTTACAGAAGAAGTTTGCCAACCCTAGTTTAGAGTATTGTATGGCACTTAGTATCTTTGATTTCTAACCCACAAATGTAAGCATTCCCCCAAAAGTAATTATGAAAACCAAAACTTCATACCCCACATTTACAACCCTTCCTTCCTAATTCCCTACCAGGGATGAGGAGTGGTAGAACTTTGGTTTAAGCTATAAAGAATCTAAAATAATTGCCTCTGGGGAGCAGAACTCAGAGGTTGGGTAAGGACAGAGAAACAGTATTAGTGGCTGTTATTTATTTTTTTTTAAATAGGCCTTAAAACCTAATCTTTCAAAGTATTCACATTAATTTCTTTAAGAAAATTAAATTTAAAAGCAAAGTTAAAAAACAAATAAAAATCTGGTTAATGGTTCTGGTGGCTCACTAACATAAAGTGTGTGATTATATTTGCTAGATACAATCTGTGACACATCTGTGATGGTTGCTCTGGAGAATTTTTTTGGTTGCACATATCCAAAACTACTAGGTAAATGACCCTCAGATAAGAAGGGTATTAGTGTGCTAAGTGAATACAAGTATAATATTTCAAACCCTTCGTTACCAAGAAAGGTCAATCTAGTACATTCCACAAATGATCCTCAGTGAAGTCTGAAATGTTTAACATAAAAAGCCAAATAGGTAAGATGTTCAATAAACATTACTAACTCTCATAAGTAGACATTCAGAGAAAAGCTTTCAAAGATCTATGTAGGAAATACAAAATAATTTTTAGTTTTATTTAATTCACTTTTAAGCTGATCGGAAGTTTAAAAGCCAAGATGACACTAATATAGAACTACAAAAGACTAAATTAATAGTATGATCAACACCAGTACTTCCAAATCAGTACCTTGTATGAAACGTGATAGTTTATATCTGTGGTATGTTCTACACAGAAAGGAAATGACACATCGAAAGACGGACCGTATTCTTACATTTGTTTAACCTTTAAAGCACTCTAATTACCACTTCCGATTCAACTAAATTTACAAATTGTCTGATTTTACCCCCATGGGAAAACCTTCCAATACATAACTATATTTTGTGAATAGGGACCTGAAGAATAAGGCACCAAAAATTTAAAGTATGAAAAGAAACGTCACTCACTATACACACTAAAAATCAAAATTACCACATATAACAACATACATTTTAAAGAGTGTAAACAACACTCTTCAGGAGTAAACTCTCCTGCACAAGTACAGTAAATACTTAACCATATTTTCAAAAAAGGCATTTATTCTCTTTCACTTCATAAAAAATTCCTTTGGCAAAGTTTATTTTGAAACATATAGGATGACACAAGCTAGTTAAGTAGTTATGACAAATAATCCTAAAACATCAAAATAAAACTTTTCATATTTTGGTTTGAAAAATACAGTCCTCAAAGGTTTATTTTACTGATAAGATTCAGCTGTTGAATTGTACCTTACAAGAAACAGATTAAGACTATAGTTTTCGATAAAAACAGCTATAAAATTATAACAGCTCTGCTAACCTAGCTTTAAAAGAAATTAATGCAAGAAAAATGTAATGCTTTTATAAAATGTTAATTATATTCAAAATCCTGGAAATTTGGTTTATATTACAGCTGAAATAATTAAACTAGCTACTTTAATAATGTGGAACAAAAGGCAGAGAAAAAAATATTGTTAAGTATCATCTTTCTAACTTCTTCAGAATAAAATTAGTACAAGGAAAACCAAAATGGTCCCCCTTCCACTTGAAAGATCCTGAAATCTATTTGTCATTATTTCAGGTAATATTTGACATAACTCCACAGCACCATAAAAAAAAGTACACATTTTTAGAATAAGAATATTTAAGAGATTGAAAACTTTGACTATGAACTTACCTTCTTTTGATACCAGACTATAGCATCTGTGACTTTGGACGCCATTTATTCCACTGAAATCACACATTCGTCATTTTAGGCTGTGCAAGAGAGAAAACCATAAAGACGAGTTTACTTCCACCTTCCAAAAGGAGACTGAACAACATGCGTACATAGCACTCTGGTTACTTGCAAAGCAAGGGGTGTATGACTATACTTATATTACACCCTTCCTCATTACTATTTTAGCAACAGGTTCTTCTTAGGTAAACAAAAATCAGTTGCCATAATAAAAGGATCTTTCCATGTGAATATAACACCTGAATTTTCTAACATGATGGATTTTTTAAAATAAGCCTTTTAAATAAATATCAGAATTTCCCTGGTTATACTGGAAATTCTTCATTTATAAATTCACATATAATAGAAATCCATTCATTCACTCAGTAACAGATCGGTTTTGCTATAGTTCCCACCTGGGAACTAATGCCAATTACCATTGCTAAAGGATGGCTTGATAAAGATGCCAAAATTTATAATCATATTTAATATTCCCTGGCACTCAATAAACACCAATTTGAACTAAAATTAAATAACTGGAAAAACTTAATTATGTTAAATACTAAACCAATATTAGAGTTAATTATACAGGAATAATTAATATTAAAGAGTTCCCAGATATCACTGTTTGCTAATATTTAGAAGTTTACCAGAGACCGTTTCATAAGCATCTTGTTTGTGTTTGCCTAGAACAGTTTTGCATACTAAACCTAATGGTTCCTTAGCCCTGAAGAGAATTAATTCCAAGCTGATTCCAGTTAACTCTGGAATACTTCTCTAGTCATAAGACCAGGCTGGCATGGAGGGCGCCTCTGGTGTGGTGTTAAGGATGAGCCTAAACAGGTTCAAACACAGACACTTGCCCCAGAACTCATTATAAACCAGGATCATCCAAGGCCACAGAGGGTTTCAGAGAAATCCTGGGAGTAACACACTGTAGTGAGCTGATCCTAGCACGCGCAGATCTGCAACTGTACAGACAGATGCTAACGCTCCAGAGTTTGCCCTGAGTCCACAGAATACTAGTGGTTTATAAATCATTCTCGGAAGCATATCAGGGTTCAAATATAAAGAAAATTACTATCAGGAAGGTGAAATGTTCAGATGATCAATCTCTAAATAAAATTTAAGTCAGAATTCATCCGATGCCTGTATTTATGACACTGTTGTAAACCAGTGTTTATAACCAGATTGTTATATTACTTTTCCTAAGATAATAATTCTTTGACGAAATTCAACCAAACTAGATTTTGAAATTCCTGACAAAGCCTTGGCATTTGTCACAGAAGGAGCACGGAGTCAAAAGACCTGGATTCAAATACTATCCAGTATATAATATTGAAGAAGTAATTTAAACTCTCTAATGTCAGTTTCTTTCACTTGTGCAATAGGAATAACTACCTATTCATCCCCTGAAGGGTTTCTGTGACTGATGAGATACTATACATAAAATGCCTACCACAGTCCAGGATATATAGCAGCTGTTCAATTATAATTATTTTTATTAATTTTTATATTAAAAATTCTATAAGCCAGGAACTGGAAAGTATCTGTATTCCCTTTTTAAAACATTGCAAACGGTTTAGAAAAGGAAAACATGGAATCGGTTTTTGTTGACATGTAAAATAAAAATATCAGACTATCATAAAATCGCAATGTCAATTCCCAACTATATGAACATGGAGTATTTAGAGATTTCAAAGTTTACCTCCTCTAAAGTTTCTCAGTCAGGTGTGGCTACTTTCATTTCTCCCACCAGGGTTTTTGAGGAAGCTCTCCCTTACTACCTTTAAATCTTCCATTTTTGTTTTTCTTTTTTTTTTTAATGTTTTTTTTAAGATTTTATTTATTCATTTGACACAGAGAGAGAGATTATAAGTAGGCAGAGAGGCAGGCAGAGAGAGAGGAGAGAGGAGGAAGCAGGCTCCCTGCTGAGCAGAGAGCCCGATGTGGGCCTCGATCCCAGGACCCTGGGATCATGACCTGAGCCGAAGGCAGCGGCTTTAACCCACTGAGCCACCCAGGCGCCCTCCATTTTTGTTTTTCTATCCTGGAGACCTCTGGGGGTAATTCACCAGCTTTAACACATTTCATCCCAGAAATTTTTTTGATTCTGCTACAGGACTATTCGTGACAACATTACACCTTTATGATATTTGTTGAGATACATGCTTGTCAAGACATGTTTTCCAAGGACAGTTAGAACTCTCCTTCTCCTCTCTCCCCACCCTTGCCAAATGCACTACAAAAAATGGCACAAAAACTATGAGAATACTGACTTTTCACTTTACCCTCCTTTCTCTTCACCCAATCTTTACTGACAAAAATTCCAGATTATCTACCAAGACAAATATCCTCTTAATCCCCCAAGAGTGTAAATAATGTGCATTTCATATACAAAATGTGGGGCGCCTGGGTGGCTCAGTGGGTTAAAGCCTCTGCCTTCAGCTCAGGTCATGATCTCAGGGTCCTGGGATGGAGCCCCGCATCGGGCTCCTTGCTCTCTCTGCCTGCCTCTCTGCCTACTTGTGATCTCTCTCTGTCAAATAAATAAATAAAATCTTTTTAAAAAAATCATATAAAAAATGTGAAAGATTTTTTATTCACTCCATCTATTAAATGTAGGAGATATTTAACCTATTTGGGGAATAGTTAAAGTGGTTACATATAATTAAGTACTAAAAATTTTTTTAAAAAGCTTCAATGAAAGTGAGGAAAACATTGCCTCCTTCAAATAAAATGATCTTTTATTATCTTCTAAGATAATTTTTAGTATACTTTGGTTTATACCAAGCAACACTTAGAAATAAAATTTGAAAATCAATTATAATAGAACACAAGGTACATGGAATGTTATAAACATTTTATTTATATTTATTCAGATCTACAGAAGTAAAATTCTATCTATTTAAAAAAAAAAAACCCAACACAGTCTTTCTTCAGTAATGGCAAGGTTTGCTCTGCAAACTCACTTAATAGTTTTTCCATTGTGTCAACAACCTTTCAGTGACACAAGTGGCTCGTACCTATTTTTAAAACAGGTTTTACAGCATGCTGAGATAGAGTTCTGAATTAGACATCTGACAAAGTAGAGCCAAAGACACCCAAATTTCACATGAATAGAAATAACAAGAATAAGTCAACAAATGATTTCATGAATAATTATTTCCAAAGCCTTTCCAACTTCTTTGATTCTCACAGTCCAGGAATATAGGTTTATAGTCTCTATTATCATGACAGTTCAAGCCAACAGTCTTAATGCTAAATTATGACATTAAAGTTAATTTACAGGGGGAAAAAAGAAGCATAGAAAGCTTACTGGGTACCTTGAATTGAGAATCTTAATCTTTTCTGACCAACTGATCTGATAGAAGGATGGGTATTAAGATATAGAAATAATCCAATTATAAAAGCACAGAGCTAACTGTAGGCATAACATTTAAATCTTGGTATAGACAGTTACTCTGAGCTACTTCTCTCCTTAACACTGCTTTAATCGTTACACCTTGTCAAAACATCTGAAATTACTCTTACCGTGTCAAGGACAACACAAAATGCATTTATAATGTCAAAGCCTGGGGGGGAGGAAAAGGAGGACTACGAGGAAATCGTATGTTAAGTTGGCCTTTATAAAATCTCACTGTCAAATACAGTAATGCCCAGGGGTACTCTGTTGCCAAAGAAACAGGTTTTTAACCATTCCCTGTTAGAAAAAAAGGCAGTCTTATCAAATACTACATGTTACAATGCACTTCTCTCATTATTCTGAAACAAATTTCTCTGTTCGAATAATGACTCTCTCTATGCTAGGGAACAACTGACGTCCGTCCCTGACATCTTGCTTTTGCTGTTTACTCTCATTCCTTTTCTCCACTCATCCATCCTCTTAAGTCAGTTCCAATCCTACTTACTCTAAGATGAAGGTTCCTACAAGTGTACACTTGAACAAAAAGTGTTGAAGCCTGATGGCTCTTCCAGCACTGATCTGTACTAAGAAATCTGGTATTTAAATAAAAATGAGGGGCGCCTGGGTAGCTCAGGTCATGATCCCAGGGTACTCTCTGCTCAGCAGGGAGCCTGCTTCTCCCTCTCCGTCTGCTGCTCCCCCTGCTTGAGCACTCTGTTGAATAAATAAAATCATAAAATCATAAATAAATAAATACATATGAAAAGCAGTATAGCCACACGTCATTTGATTATATATAAACACCCTAAAGAAAAAAAAGAGGCATCTTTCCTCCCTCATGACTCTAATCCTCCAGTACATTATAATATGCAGTAGAGGAAGTAGAGCAGAGAAAAAGCTATGACTAAGCATCAGGAGAACTGGGTTCTAGATCCAAGTTCTGACGCTAAATGCTATGAGCTTTTGAATAAGTTTCTGAGTTCCCTGGGCCTTAGTTTCTCATCTAAGAGAATGTTTGCCACCTAGCCAAATATTCCACAAATCAATAAAGGCTACACAACTAACAATTCCAATAATGTACAGGAGTTTCTCTGAATTCCTTTACTAACACCCAAAAAACACTACTATTAGTTAAATCAATATTACATATACAGAACTTGACATAGCAAAAACTATGTTTAGACAAAATGGAACAGAGGCCATTTTTAAAAGGTAGTTTATGTAAATATCCTTAGGCCCTGATCTCAGTATTATTCTGTCCAAGAACCTTAGATCACTCTCTCCTGCTTTTAGAAAACAATTTAGACCAACCACCCTGTAGACTTATATTCAGACCTTCTAAAATCTCACCTTAACCCACTTACCAATATTACTACTACCATCTTCTCATAAATCCTGTTTCAACCACACTACATATTCTACACTTTCCTACCTCTGTGCCCAAATTAACACCTCTTTCCAAAACACGGGGGATTTCCAGAAGGCCTCTTAAATTCCACTTTCTCTGTGAGTTTCTCCCAAATTCTTCCACTAAAGATTGCTTATCTTGTTCTATGTTCCCATTATACATAATAAATTGTTTTGTTTTTTTATGTACTTATTGATATGTGCCCTCATCCCCACCACAAATTTTTTTAGAGCAGTCCAACATCTTCATTATCTCTGAATTATCCTATAGCTTTTTTGTATATATTAAACACAATGTTTACAAACCAAATTTAAAAACTGCTAGCCAAAATACCCTCACAGATGAACCAACTTAAGGACCAGGAACTGAAAATTTTACCTGCTCCAAAACCTGTACTACCATCATGTGCATAAACACAAAAACATACTCTTGGCTAACACTAAGAGGTATAAAAATATGGTGAAATATAATAAATATGGCAGGGTTACTGACATGTCACTCAACCAATATATAACTATTTGTAGATTTAAAAAGTACAATGAAAAGGAATTAAATTCAAACCTGCCATGTCTAGTCTAACTTCATTTCCAAATGCTAAAATTAAATATAACTCAATTGCTTCCTCCACAGCTAAAATAACCATTTTTTTTTTTTACTTCAGAAACTAGGAACAAAGCGGTTCTGCCCTTGATCTTAGCCAAAAGGCCGAGAAGCGATTGCGGTTCTGCCCTTAAAAGGAAAATAAATGCTAAGGTTCAAATCAAAATTTTTATGCTGATATCAAAAACAGTGAAACTCTGGTAGAGGGAACATGGTATAGGCAGAAGGAAATCTAGTTTCAAGGCTACTTTTTAATCATGTGACCTATAAATTGTTACAATTTCTTAGAACATTTTTAAGCTGGAATGAGGATATGATTTCATGAAAATGCAAAGAATAAACACCACATACTACATGTTTAAAGTTGTTTTCAATCTTAGGATAGAAGAATGAAAAGCAAAATGAGATCTAATAAAGAGAGCTATGCATTTCCTCTTATATCAACCATAAAAACCATAGTTCATAAAAAGAATATTTATAATTTTCATTTTCCTGCATGGCACCAATGCATAGTCTGTGTATTTTGTGCTAGAGGATAAAACCTAATCTAAAAAGGAAAATTATAGGCAAGTAACTTCTCTCTAAAGCTGCATGTACAAAAACATTTTGGGCTATTGTGAAATCTAAGAGAATCTCTAGAGTTCTAATCTTAATATTACCCACAAAGACCTCTGTGAACTTCCTGATGGGTATGTGAACCCACCCCATATGTCCTTTAATGCAGCTTTGTAAACTTCAGGGTTTCTTAACCTTAGCATATACCCACAACATCCCTACTATTTTTTAAGCATTGCGTTTTTTTTTTAAATACTTAATATTTTTATTTAACTGTTGTGCCACTTGGAAAAATCAAATACTTAGAGTCCATTTAAATGGTTTAAATTCCTCATTTACTCCCAAGAATTTTTTACAATCAACCAACCAGGTTCTATTCAAATATGGGTATGTTATTATTGGCCTCTAGTAGAAACATAAACTAAATAAGGGGTCCAGGTACTCTTTATTAAAATAATAACACACTAAGTAATAATCAAATGGCTTAAAGATTTAAGAGATCTTAAAAATGATTTTACTTAGAGATTAAAAAATGCTAACTACACCTCATCAAAAATGCTATAAAATTTGAAAATCATTACTTCAGAGACATTTAATCCAGTGTCTAATCATTTAATAAAAATACTTATTTACCAACACTTACTAATACTGCACTATTCTAGGCACTGAGTATACAATCAGTGAACAAGAAAGAAGGTCCCTGCCATGAAGAAACTTACATTGTAAGGAGAAAAGGTAGAAAATGCACAACAAACAAGGTAATTTTGTGCTAAAAAAGTGCCATGAAGGACACTGGGAGAGATGACTGGGATGGGGTGGGGAATTTTCTTAAAGAATTATCAAAGAAGTCCTTGTGAGATGACATGTAAATTGAGATCTGAAAGATGAGAACAGCCAACTACACAAAGAATCGAGGGAGGGCATCCTGAGCAGAGGGAGGAGCAAACACAGATCTTGAGGTGGGAATGACTTTGGTATTTTTAAGGAATAGAAAGGAAGCCAATGTGACACAAGTATAGTGAACATAAGTGACAGTGCTTCAAGATGAAGTATGAAAGAGGGATAAGGGCTATAGGGTCACAAGTACCATAGCAAATAATTTTATTACAAAGACAGGAAGTCACTGAAGTGATTCTAGAAAGCAGTGATGTTCTATTTTGCAAAGACCACTCTGACAGCTATATAGAGAACAGAATGGACTGAAGAGATAAGACTGGAAGCAGTGAGTCTAGTTAAGAAAGTCTTAGTCCCATGCAGAAGATATCAATATATTGGGCTCAGGTACAATCAGGAGATATGGCACAAAGTGGGCAGTTCTGTTTTATTTATAGGTAAAACCAACAAGACCTGGAAATGGACTAGGATAGGCAGGTTGGGGAAAGGGATTAGAAAGAATAATCTAGGTTTTTGGCTTGAACCATTTTCTGAGATGGGCACACATTAAAAAAAAATGTTTATGAGAGTACATACAAAAAATTTAGACCTGTTAAAGTGACTAGACATTCAAATAAAAAAGTCAAATAGGTAGCAAGAGGAGTCTGAAGGTCTCTGGATAAAGATGAGGGATGGCGATATGAGTTTAGGAGCCATAAACACACTGTCAATATATAAAAATCAGAGGTGGGTTACAGAGATATATGCATTTTTCAAAACTGAACAAATGTATGCTGAATTAAGATATGTGTCTTTCAGGGGCACCTGGGTGGTGCATTTGGTTAAGTGTCTGCCTTCAGCTTGGTCATGATCCCAGCAGGGAGCCCACTTCTCCCTCTCCCTCTGCCTGTTGCTCCCCCTACTTGTGTGTGCTCTGTGTCAAATAAATAAATAAAATCTTAAAAAAAAAAAAAGATATGCACGTTTCAAAGATCACTTCAACATAAATCATATGGCTGACTGATAGCAGCTATGTTTATTAGCAGCCAACCAAATCTAAATGATACTGTTGGGCATACTTTTGATTCACCCTCCCCTCCCCCCCAACGAAACTTTGTAAACATTGTTCTGTTGTCTCCTGGAATTGACCATAATTGAGGAGTCTGTAGCCTGCTAAATTTCTGTCCCGCTTCTACAGGTCATGTTCTCTTTTTTGGCCAGGGTGTCAAAATAATTCTCTCATTTTTGAAGTTACTAACAACTGCAGTATAGTCAATTTTAATCATTTCAAAAAATTTTTCCTGGTACTTAGTACCTTTCAACTTGCAAATGTGTGTTTCATTTCAGAGATTTCTGTATATTTCTGAGTAGTTTTTTCTCTTTCATTTGTTGTAACTTCTGTTTCAGGGATACACTTTACTCTGATGCGGGACAGTCTTCTCATGGTCATTTCTTTCCATTATTTCTTTCCTGTGGCATATCTGTAGAGCTGCCACGCTTGGTTTTCTTCTTCTTCTTTTTTTTTAATCTTGATTGTGTTTAACATGGGCAAGCTCCTGCTTATTCTGTCATCTAACAGATTCTGTTTGACAGCCTCAACACCCTTCTCACCTTAGCTGGGACCATTTTTATTTCTGTGCTCACATGTGTATGCACACATACACACAATCTTCAGTTTGAGAACTGGATACTGCTTTTAAATCTATTTTTCTATAACCCAGAGATGCAGGAAATAGGAAAAGGGAGACCTAAGTTTGGACTGAGTATGGCCACTGCTGAAATTTCATTAAGTGTCCTGTACTGAACCTTCACGGGCTTTGGCTCTTGCCCTTAATCAAAGCGTGATTCAAAATGGCAATGTTCTCTGACTCTGTGAGGCTCAGCATTAGTAAGCAGAATCTTCTCAAGAATTTTTCCTTGACTTTTCGCTCCCTACTCACCTCTTAGATTTGCCTCCCTGGAGAGTACTGGTGAGCATGCTCACTGTTTTGTAGCCCTTGTCTTTCCTTAGCTTGGCTTCTGGAATATGGGATTGGAATTACAAAGCTCCGCCTATATACCTAGTATCTTCTCATTCCTTCCTTAGCTTCCAGTTTTTGAAGTATTTCGCATAAAGTTGCACATACCCTTTTTTTGTCCTCTTCTAATTTTTGCCCTCTCCTCTCCCCACCTACTCTTTCCTTCTTTCTTGTTTTAGTGAAGAAAAACTCTGTGATCCTACTTCATTTTTATTCATAATCCATACAGTTACTTTTTTTCAACACTTATAATTTAAGTACTAAATGTGTTCTTTTAAATTACTGACTCAACTAAAAATTAAAACTTAAATATTCTTAGAGTTGTAAAGTGTTAACAACAACAACAACAAAAAAAGACAACAAGCCCCAAATGGAGTCACTTGTGCTAAGCCCCATGTCAGCAAACCAAGACTTAATACCTAACCTAAAGGCAACTGCAACCTCTCCTAGGAATGCAATCTTAAACCAGTGAATCTGGAACTTCCTGTTCAGCACTAGTGAGGTAATCTGCCTAATAGACCCCTTCCCCCGCACCCCCCCCCCACCAAAGAAAGATGAAATAATCTCCTCTTTTCTTGTCTCTGCCCCTTCTGCCTATAAAAGTATTCCATTTTGTTCAGCTCTTTGGAGCTCCTTTCTATTTGCTAGATGGGATGCCGCCCAATTCATGAATCACTGAATAAAGCCAACTGAATCTTTAAAATCACTCAGTTGATTTTTTTTTTTTTTTTACCAAAACTAACAACAGCTGCACTTTTACTTCTGTTATTCCTAACAGAGGAAGTAAAGGAAAGACACCCAGTTTCACTTCTTATAAATTCAAGATACTAAACAGAAAATATAGGACCATAAATTAAGCTCTTCTGTGAACCTGTTTCAAATCCTCCAAGGAAAAAAAAAAAACTAAAATGCATTTTCCCTCTTCAAATTGACTCCTCTTTTACTATCTACCCAATCTACTATTCAAGCATGAACTCTAGAATCTTTCTTGTCTCTGTCCCTTTCCTACTACTGCCCATTCAATATCTGGCACATAGAAACCATTCGGTAAATATGAAGGAATAAATATAGTCTATTTGTATTACTGTCAAAACACCTCTCATATAACCCCTCCCTGGCCCACTATCAGACTTGGTGCAAGGCCACATCATCTATTACCAGGACTAATCTAACAGTCTCTTACTACTTCTTCACTTTCTAAACTCCTGACCTCATCATGTCTATCTTCTCCTTAAAATTATCTAATGATTTCCCATTGCCTAAGAAAATAGTTTAATCAGTATAGTAGACAAAAGACCCTTTTTTTTAAACAACCTGATCACAGATTTATCACCTTTACAATCAGTGGCAACTATTATCTTTATCTTCTCCCATGCTCAACCTCTCACCTACCCTCTCTAATCTGCCATCCATATACATATCCTACATCTAGCCATGTGGACTTCTGAATGTACGAGACATTTTCATGCTTGCCTTCTAGTCCTTGCCATATTTTCTTTGTCTAAAATAACTTTCTCCCTGTTCGGACCTACTTGACAAGTCAGATCAGATTCTCCTATGCCACGATCATCAGGAAATTAAATTGTGAGAACATATCAGCAGTGGTGTCCAAATGACTTAATTACTTAAAGAATAATTTTAGACTTAAGTACTTCAAACCAGCAGGGAAAAAAGGCAGACTAAACACACACATCTGACTTTACTCCTTTACAATATATAACTGAAACTAAAGCAAAGGCATACACACATAAACACAGGGAGAATAGAGAAAAAACAAAAATAAAAATTAAGCTTGAAATAAGATATATGACTAGTAACTGGCCTAGCAGATCTGAGATAGCAGAAGACAACACAGGACCAAAGAGAATATCAACCCAATTTACACCATAAAAACCAACAAAAGTTTCAGAGGCTGTGGCACAGGTTCCACTGGAAGTGGGAGTAAAGGTGGGACTGAAAGGAGATCTAGCTGAAAGCTGTTAAAACAGGAGATCCACATTCTCACTGCACCCACTGCATGACTATTTCTGCATGGTCCTACAGATGACAAAGTCATATGTATATCTCTACAAAGACAGGTAAATAAAATAAAAATTATCAACTAAAAAAGTTGAAAGTACTTGCCTCTGGAAAAGGGTAAATGTGGGTAAGGTGCTCTAGGGCTGTTATTTTTCCTAAACTTTGTATAACCATCTCCCTAACCATCTCTTTGTGATATTTTGATTCATAATAAGAAATGTAGTTGACCCTTGAACACAAGGGTTGGAGCACAGATCCCCCTGCAAAGCTGAAAATCCACATGTAACTTCTGACTTCTCCAACACTTAACTACTAATAGCCTGCTATTTACTGAAAGCCTTACTTACTGATAACAGCCAATGAACAAAAAACTTGTATGTCATACATATTATATACTGTATTCCTAGAGTAAAGGAAAGTGGAGAAAAGGTTATGAAGAAAATCATAAGAAAGAATATATTTGTAGTACCATATTTATGAAAAAAACCTGCATACAAGTGGACTCACGGAATTCAAACCCCTGTTGCTGAAGGGTCATCTGTATTCAGTCTTCATTCCTATTACCAGCCCAGAGGTCTTAAAACCCTTTGAATTTCCTATGGAGACAGTGATAAAGGTGTCTTTTGTTATAATGAGGTGATTTTGGAAAGCACCTAAACAAAGGTACCAGTTGCCAGTGGAGTCAACCATGTGATTAAAGAGTTGGAACGTTCAGGGCGCCTGGGTGGCTCAGTGGGTTAAAGCCTCTGCTTTCGGCTCAGGTCATGATCTCAGCGTCCTGGGATCGAGGCCCGCATCGGGCTCTCTGCTCAGCAGGGAGCCTGCTTCCTCCTCTCCCTGTCTCTCTGCCTGCCTCTCTGCCTACTTGTGATCTCTCTCTCTCTGTGTCAAATAAATAAATAAAATCTTTAAAAAAAAAAAATAAATAAAGAGTTGGAACGTTCAGTCCTAGTACCCCCTAACCCTCCCCCAACCTCCTGCGAGCAGAGAGGGACTGGAGATTGAGTTCAACTGTCAACGGTCAAGAACTTACTCAGTCATACCTGTGTAATCAAGCCTCCATAAAAACCCAAAAGTACATAATTCGGAGAGCTTTCACGTTGGTGAACACGTGGAGATTTGGGGAGAATGGTATGCTCAGACAGTATGGCAACTGTGCCCTTTCCCCATATTATGTCCTATGCATCTCATATCTATCTGTTCCTAAATTACATCTTTTTGTAATATACCAGTAATCTATTAAGTAAAATGTTTTTCTGAGTACTGTGAGCTGCTCTAGCAAATTAACTGAACTCCAGGAGGGGGTCATAGGAACCTCCAATCCATAAGTAAGTCAGAAGCACTGGTGACAACCTGGACTTGTGACTGCCATGGGGGTGGGTAGCAGTCTTGTGGGACTGAGCGCTTAACTGGTAGGATATGATGTTACCTCCAGGTGACAGTGTCAGAACTGAGTTGAATTATAGGACACTCACCTGATGCTGGAGAATTGCTTGGTGGTGTGGGGAAAAACATACTCATTGGAATTGGCCCCAGAATTATACTCTTAATATACCTATCTATAGAACTTTGGTAAAATTACAAGTTTTAGATTTCAATTTCCAAATAGTTATAGTTTCAGTAAACTGGAATCCTAATATTCATTAATATGATTTGATTATGTAAATAACTTCCAAAACATTCATTTAGGGCGCCTGGGTGGCTCAGTGGGTTAAAGCCTCTGCCTTCGGCTCAGGTCATGATCTCAGCGTCCTGGGATCGAGGCCCGCATCGGGCTCTCTGCTCAGCAGGGAGCCTGCTTCCTCCTCTCCCTGTCTCTCTGCCTGCCNACTTGTAGTCTCTCTCTCTCTGTGTCAAATAAATAAATCTTTAAAAAAAAAAAAACATTCATTTAACATTTTGGACAACCACCTCTTACCTAATATAGTCTTCATTATTCACAGATTCTACTATATGCAAATTTGCCCGTTATCTAATTTTTAATTTGTAAGCTCAAAATCAATTCTCATAGTACTTTCTTAATCATTTCCAGACATGCATAGAGTAGCAAAAATCTTGAGATGCTGATGTGCAGGTTTCCAGCTGAGGTCAAACAAGATGATGCTCTGTCTTAAGATAGCTTTCATACTATAAATAAGTTTCCTTTCTGCGGTTTGTTTTGTGACAATTTTTCAATTTTTGCTTAGTATTGCTGATTTTTTGTTTGTTTGTTTAGAATGGCCCCCAAGGGTAGTGCTGAAGTGCTGTCTAGTGTTCCTCATGCAAGAAGTCTTTGAGAGGAAAACACACGCAGCAATCTCTTTAATCTTGGCCACAGCAACTTCTTGCTAGACACATTCCAAAGGCAAGGGAAACAAAAGCAAAAATGAAATATTGGGACTTCATCAGGATAAAATGCTTTTGCACAGCAAACAGTTGACAAAACTAAAAGGCAAACTACAGAATGGGAGAAGATACTTGCAAATGACTATTAGATAAAACCCTAGGGCACCTGGGTGGCTCAGTGGGTTAAAGCCTCTGCCTTCGGCTCAGGTCCTGATCTCAGGGTCCTAGGATTTAGCCCCGCATCGGGCTCTCTGCTCAGCGGGGAGCCTGCTTCCCCCCTCTCTCTGCCTGCCTCTCTGCCTACTTGTGATCTCTGTGTCAAATAAATAAATAAATAAATAAATAAATAAATAAAATCTTAAAAAAAAAAAAGCCTAGTATCCAAAACCTACTAAGAACTTATTAAATTCAACACCAAAAAAGCAAAAAATCCAATCAAGAAATGGGGAGAAGACATGAACAGTCGTTTCTCCAAAGAAGGCATACGAATGGCTAACAGACACATAAAAAATGCTCAATATCACTTGGCATCAGGGAAACAAATAAAAACCACAATAAGATACCACCTCACACTAGCCAAAGTGGCTAAAATTAGCAACTCAGGGAACAACAGATGTTGCCGAGAATATGGAGAAAGGGGAACCCTCTTACACTGTTGGTGGGAATGCAAACTGGTGCTGCCACTATGGAAAACAGTACGGAGATTCCTCAAAAAGTTAAAAATAGAACTACCCTGGGACCCAGCAACTGCACTGCTGAGTATTTATGCAAAAGACACAAACATCGTAATCCAAAGAGGTGCATGCACCCCAAAGGTTTATAGCAGCAATGACCACAATAGCCAAAATATGGAGAGAGCCCAGATGTCCATCAACAGATGATGAATAAAGATGCAGTATGTGTGTTTTATGTACACACATACATATATACAATGGAATATTACTCAAAAACCCATCAAAAAGAATGAAATCTGGGGCGCCTGGGTGGCTCAGTGGGTTAAAGCCGCTGCCTTCGGCTCAGGTCATGATCCCAGGGTCCGGGGATCGAGGCCCGCATCAGGCTCTCTGCTCGGCAGGGAGCCTGCTTCCTCGTCTCTCCTCTCTCTCTGCCTGCCTCTCTGCCTACTTGTGATCTCTCTCTCTGTGTCAAATAAATAAAAAAATCTTTAAAAAAAAAAAATGAAATCTTGCCATTTGCAACCAAGTGGATGGAACTAGAAGGTATTATGCCAAATGAAATAAGTCAGTCAGAGAAAAAAATACCATATGATTTCACTCCTGTGTGAAACAAAACAGATGACCATAGGGGAAGAGAAGGAAAAATAAAATAAGATGAAAACTGAGGGTTGGGGGCAAACGATGAGAGATGCTGAACTTGAGGAAACAAACTGAGGGTTGCTGGAGAAGAGGTGGGTGGGGGAATGGGGTAACTGGGTGATGCGCATTAAGGAGGGCACCCGATGGAATGAGCACTGGGTGTTATATGCAAATGATAAAGCACTAAATTCTACCCCGGAAACTAATAATACACTACATGTTAACTAAGTTGAATTTAAATAAGAAATTTTTTAAAAAGAAGGCTTTGATATACCTTATGAAGAAAATGTGTGTTAGATAAGTTTCATTTACACATGAGTTATAGTGCTGCTGACCATGAATTCAATGTTAACAAACCAATAAAAAATAATAAATGTCTTTAAGCAGTAAAACATATGGAACAAGGTTATGTACTGATCAGTTGATGAAAATGTTGCGACCAGTGACTCACAGGTAATTAACCCTGTATTTCCCCTAGGAGCTATGTTTCAATGTTCACTAATTCAATGTTTGCTGCCACCTTATAGAACACAACCACTGTGAATAACAAGAATCAGCTGTAATTAGACTTAGTGACAGGGCTTAGTTTTCAGAAGGTAGATGGAGAGTTAATGGTAAAGTAGAAATGAGAATCAATTGTGTTCCCTGGGTTTTCTTATCCTATAGTTACAGTGGCCAATTTAAAACTAGGCTTTATGGCTTTTATGTACCAGAATACTTCTTAGGGGATGAGGAAACTATTGTCGGAAACCAAGTGATTTTTAAAATGATGAACATATTGCTGGTCAACAAATCTCACTATTTTATGCAACACCATTATGAATATGTCCACATCATCAACTCAGAATTAATAAAAATGAAATTGGGGGGCTTTGTTCCATATTACTACTAACTACCAAGCCAAATGACCTAAACTGCCTGGAAACTCAGGAATATAACACAATTTAACAGCCACTAAACTTAAAACATTCTTTCAACATTTTTTTTTTTAAGATTTTATGTATTTGAGAGAGAGAACATGAGTCAGGGAGAGGGGCAGGGGAGAAGAACAGTGAGAGGCAGACTCCCTACTGAGCAGGGAGCCTGATGTGGGGCTCGACCCTAGGACCCTGGGATTGTGACCTGAGCTGAAGCCAGATGCTTAACGGACTGAGCCACCTAGGTGCTACTAAACTTACAACATTCTTCTAGTCTGAGGGAATTTTCTGTAAATCAGGAAACTAATAGTTCAATTTCCAGCCAATTCAAATCCATGCCACAGAGAAAAGCACTTTATAAACATGCTACAACTACTACTTAAACCAGAATCATGAGCTCGACTACATACAGTTTACTCTTTTCATTTTTGCTTTATCTTTTCAACAATAAAAGACTAGAGTAGGTGCTCAACAACAGCAACTATTCCATTTCTCTTCTCTCCATCACAGCAAAGCTTCGCCATCTCTTCCAATTTCTCCACCTTTTCTTTCCAATCCAACCATGCCCTTACTCCCCACACTCTACTGAAAGCTCTCTTTAAGGATACCAATCTATGACCTCTATTTGCTAAATCTAATGGTCAGGTTGCAGTTGTTCATTGCACTCAATCTACCTGCAGTATATGATGCAGTCAATTATGTTCCCTCCTCTTGGAATACTTTATTCACTTAGATTCTAGGAAACCTCTCTTAGGTTTTAAATTTTGGCTACTCAGTTTCTTTGCTGGCTCTCTTCTCCTTAAGCTCAGTGCTTCGACATCTTCTCTGGCTTTATTTAGTCCCTATCGATCACTTCCAGTATCTCGGTTTAAATACCATGTGTGTAGATTCCATCTGCAGCCTAACCTGTCCCCTAAATCTACTAGTTTAGAAAAAGTCAGCTAAAAGTTTCCTTACTTAAGCATGTCTCAGAGCCTTCTCCTGTACATTATTAATATCCAAGAGAAGACTATGTACACATTATGTCTTACACTTATTTAGAACAGAATCCTTTCCTCATGATGCATCTTGTGAGACATACAATTAACTAAGCCACTAAATATAGCATACTAAGGTGTCTTTCAAGTAGTTCCAACTTCTCACTGCACGAGTTAATTATATAAAAATGGGCAAACTTTCCCTCTGATTTTACAAAGGTAATAACTGAGTTTGAAGTTTTCAAGGTAGCTCACTCCATTAAAAGAGTTTGCCTCAAAGTTCTCTTTATGCACAGAGAAATTATGTCTCTCAAGTTCTGTTCATCTGTATTAGTTATATACTCTAAATGAGTACAAAATATATTTACCACATATTCAGCTTTCAAATAAAATAATAAATATATGCTATTGGTTAATCCTTCTTTTCCCAGACTAAATGTTTGTAGCTTCTTCAACTGTTCTTCATGGAACATGATTTCCATTCCTCTCGCCATCCAGGTCATTTTCCTCACCAGATAAGATCTAAATAATTCCTGAAATCTAGATGGCCAACAAAATAATCTATTAATCTGAAGAATACAAAACACAATAGACTTATAACTTCTATTAATGGGGACATGATCACTTGGTCATGCAGCTTAAGAATATATTCACTTTTTTATTCTTAGCAGCATGGCACTTGCTTAACTCAATAATCCTTTCTGAAAATAAAGGTGTATTACACAGATCCACACACATACATATTCAATATATTTAGCTAGGTCCACTGAAAGGGCCTAGAAGCAATGATTCATTAGTAGCAATAAGCACATGTAATAACCAAATCTCTAAATACCATTCTACAGTAAAAGAAACCAAGGCTCCTTAGAGAAATGTCTGATTCTAGTTGACACAGAGACAGTACAAAATGATTCTGGAACATCTCATGGGGTCAGATATTAAGAAGGTGGTCAAAGAATAATAGGGACATTGTCGAAAGTTAAAGAATTGATGCGTCTATACTGATATGAATGAATAAATGAATGAATGAGAGGGAAGATTTTCATTATAGCAGGAAGCCAGCTAACAGAAGAAATTAGAGAATTAGGGGGGAAAAAAGTCAACATTTGGCAACAATCTTTGCTCCCAGTTTTACTGAAATATAATTGATATAGAACACTGCATTAAGTTGTACAACATGATTTGATATATATATGTATATATATATACATATATGTATGTGTGTGTATATATACACATATATGTGTGTGTATAGTGAAATGATCACCACAATAAATTTGGTTAACATCTATTACATCAATTATAATTTTTTTCCTTGTGATGAGAACTTTTTTTTGGCACTATCTACACCCATTGTGGCACTTGAACTCACAACCCCTAGATCAAGAGTTGCATGCTCTACTGACTGAGCCAGTCATGGTTGTGATGAGAGCTTTTTTTTTTTTTCTTAAGTAGGCTTTATGTCCAGCGTGGAGCCCAGTGTGGAGCTCAACATGGGTCTTGAACTCATAACCCTCAGACCCAAGACCTGAGCTGAGTCAGTGCTTAGCTGACTGAACCACTCAGGTGCCCCTGTGATGAGAGCTTTTAAGCAACTAACTTAATAACTGATTCATGCAAGAAACAGCAATAAATATTAAAGCTAATGGAAAAGTTTGAGAGTAATAGGATATTTACATAATAAAAATCTCTCTCTACAGATCCTTATTAGCTACAAAGACTGACTACTTTGGAAAAACCTGACAGGTATCACACCTTAACTAAATGATCAAAGTCATCTTCCACCTGTAAAATGAGAAATTACAGTATTTGCTTCTTTATATAATGGACTGTGAAAACACAACATTATATCTGTAGTATTCCTGCCCAAAGGATATATCCTCAATCCGATCGTGGGAGAAAAATTGACCAACATAAAACAGAAGGACCTTCAACAAAATAACATCTCAACACTTAAAAAAAAAATCGTTATCATGAAATATCATGAAATACAAACACAGGCATAAAGAATATTCCAGTTTAAAGGAAACTTAGAGACATGACAACTAAATGAAGCATGTGATCCTGGATTTTCTTTTGTTAATCTGGATAGTATTGTGACAACTGGTGACAATAACAGTATTGTATCCATGTGAATTTCCTGATTTTTGATCACTTGTATTTTGCTTATGTTGGTGTGTTGTCTTGTTTTTAGGAAATAAAACTGAGGTATGCAGAGGTAAAGGAACATCATGACTCTACTGAGTCAGGAAAAAGCACTATGTATATGTACCTGTGCATATGGATAAAAGTAAGGATAAAACAAATGTAGGAAAATGTTAACATATAGTTAATCTTGGTTGAAGGGTACACAGAAATTCTTTGTACTATTCTTTAAGATTTAATTTATTTGAGAGAGAGAGAAAGCATGAGCAGGGGGAGGGATAGAGGGAGGGGAAGAGAAAGAATCCCAAGCAGACTCCCCACTGAGCATGGAGTCTGATGCAGGGCTCAATCCCAGAACTCCAATATCATGACCTGAGCCTAAATTAAGAGTCAGACGCTTAACCAAATGAGCCACCCAGGCCCCCTCTACTGTTCTTACACAACTTTTCCTTAAAATCTGAATTTATGTCAAAATAAAAAAGAAAATAGCTATAATAAGCTTTAATTCAGTTTTAAAATACCTCCTTTTTCATGTTAATTTTCTTCTTTTATGTTAATTTTCTATATACAAACTATCAACTTAATATACATAAAGCCTTCTTCTTAATAATTAATAATTAATTAGTAATTAATTATTCCTCTTAATAATTAAGCTTACTTTCTTATTTAGTGTGGTTGCAGTGATGGAAAAGAAAACTATCCCTATGTTTTGATTTTTAAAATTTACAAATCCACCTCCACCAAAAGAAAAAGGTCATTTCAGTTGCCTATGATCAATGAGAAGACAGATTTTTAGATACACTCTAATATCTTAAAGTCCATTTCCTCCACAGAGATTTCTAACAGTGTTTAATACCTATTACTTCAAAGGTTAAGTTAAATTGACTGCTCAAAATATAAAAGATAACTCTGGATCATAGGAGCATTTTTGTCATTGTTGCAAATATTTTCCAATGATAGTAAAAATGGAATGATTCAGCCTTGGAGAAATAAACGCTTCTCATTAATTTCTCCTAGTAATAATCTAGTTATGGTTTTCACACTCACACAATTTTTGTCTTGAGAACTGGGTTATAAAAGAAGAAAATGCAATTAGCTTTTCCCCTTTTAACTCACCATACATTCTTACATTTGTTTTAAATGAAATAGGAATGTGGAGGAGGATGAACATAGACACATTCATCCAGTCAAAACATATGGTATACTTTGGTTCTGGATATGCAAAGCTAATCCATTCTGAAATCATGGGACTTAATTAAAACAATAAAAAAGTGGTACTTTATGTGCTTTCCCTTAAAATTATGACTTTAAAACTCTATATTCAGGGGCTTCCACTTCTAACCATGATGGAATATCAAGGACCAGATTAAACTTCCTAACTTAAATACTAAAAACATGGACACAATAGTGAAAAGTTTTCAGACATCAGGCAACAGGCAGCACAATCTCTGAAAAAAACAACAAAAGTAAGCTGTATGACTTCCCAAGTGTAGAGTTTCCAGAATACAATACTAAGATGGGAAAATCAGATCCAGACAGACTCCCTGCATTGAGAAGATAAGGGGGTTCAGGGAGACCAAGGGAGCTACAGTTCCCAGAGCGAAGTACCAGAAAGGAGAAAGCAGCACAAAGAAAGCTCTGGAGTTCTGTAGAACATTCCCCCTGAGTCTCCTGCTGAATACTAATCAGCACATGTATGCAGGGAACTATGTGAAACCAGGGATAGAACCACCAGAAAGAAGCAAGGAAAACAATTACCAAAGTTCACCTGGGGATGATAAGAGTTCACAAGGTGAAGAAATACTGTAACAATGGGCAACGGCTAGAATACTCAGAAGGGCACTGTGCCTGTAGTAGGAACAAATTAGCTTGGACTAAAGGATGCTCACGTCTCATCTCACAAAGCTTAAAAAGCAAGCCTTGGAAAATTAAACTATTTCTAAGTAACTTAACTATATCTCAGAAGAAACCTCAATATATTAAAAATAATACAAAGAAAGGCAGCTCCAAACAACAAAATTCACAATGTCTGATATCCAAACAAAAATTAGCAAGCATGCAAAGAAATAGCAAAATACAATGCATCAGAAGGAGGAAAATCAGTTCTAAAAATGGACCCAGAAATGACAAAAGTGATAAGGAAGGAAGGACATTAAAACAGGTATAACATACAAAACATTCCTGAAAAAAATTAAAGGAGAGAAAAGTAAGTGGAAAGCAACCTTACATTCATGGATTGGAAGACGTAGTATTATTAAAGAAGTCCACAATAACCAAAGTGATCTACAGATTCAGCACAATTTCTATCAAAATTCCATGGTATTTTTTTTGCAATAATAGAAAAATCCATCTTGAAATTCATATGGAATCTCAAGGGACCCTAAATACACAAAATAATTTTGAAAAAGGACAAAGTTGAAGGACTCACGATTTATTTCAAAACATATTACAAAGTTATACGAATCAAAACAGTGTACTACTGGCATAAAGGCAGACAAAAAGACCAATGGAATAGAACAGAGTCCAGAAATAAATCCTCACATATATGGTCAAATGATCTTTGACAAGAATGCCAGGACTACTCGGTGGGAAAGAACAGACTCTTCAATGACTGATGCTGGGAGAACTAGAGAGTCACATGCAAAAGAAGGAAGGTGGTCCCTTATACCACATACAGAAATTAACAAAAAATGAATAAAGACCTAAAACTATTAAACTTCTAGAAGATTAACTTAGGCTCAAAACTTCATGATTTTGGTCTTGGCAATGATTTCTTGGATATGACACCAAAAGTATAGACAACAAAAGCGAAAATAAGGGGGCACCTGGGTGGTTCAGTGGGTTAAAGCCTCTACCTTCGGCTCAGGTCATGATCTCAGGGTCCTGGGATCAAGCCCCATGTCGGGCTCTCTGCTCAGTGAGGAGCCTGCTTCCTCCTCTCTCTCTGCCTGCCTTTCTGCCTACTTGTGCTCTCTCTCTGTGTCAAATAAATATTTTTAAAAAAGCGAAAATAAATAAATGGAACTATATCAAACTTAAGATTTTGTGCATCAAAGGCTACAATTAATAGAGTGAAAAGTCTAATATTTGCAAATTATATAACTGATAAGAAATTAATAACTGAATATATGAAGAACTCCTTAAAAAAAATCACTCAATTAAAACACAGGCAAAACACCTGAATAGACATTTCTCCAAAGATGATGTACAAATGCCAACAAGCATATGTAAAGGTGCTCAACATCACTAATCTTCAGGGAAATACAAGAAAAATCTTATCATCTCACACCCATTAGGATAGCTAATATCAACAAAACTGAAAATAACAAGTGTTGGTAATGACATAGAAAAATTGAAACCCTTGTGTACTATTAGTGGAATGGTAAAATAGTGCAACCACTATGGAAAACAGTAGAGAGATTCCTAAAAAAATTAAAAATAGAATTACCATATACCCAGCAATCCCACTTTGGGATATATATCTAAAGGGAATGAAAGCTTGGTCTTGAAGAGATATTTGCATACCCATGTTCAGACCAGCACTATCCACAATAACCAAGAGGTAGAAGTAAGCCGAACGTCTACCAATGGATCACTGGATACAGAAAATGATGTACATATGTATAATAAGGTATGATTCAGCCTTAAAGAAAATATTGTCAAACTACAACATGAATGAATCTTGAGGACATTATGCTAAATGAAATAAACCAGTCACAAAAAGACAAATACTGTATGATTTATATAAGATACCTAGTATAATCAAATTCACATAGACAGAAAGTAGAAGAGTAGTTACCCAGATCTGGGGTAATGAGAAAAGAGGAGGTGTTTTAGATTTATCAGATGAAAAGGTTCCAGAGAGTTATTTCACAACATGAATATACTTAATACTCTAAGACTGCTTAAGTAAAAAGGGTGAAAATGCTTAAGATGATAAATTTTACATAATGTATTTTTAACCACAATTAAAAAAAAATCCTGTCTATTAGAGAATCCACATATTTAAGAAAGTAAAAAGAAGAAAGCATCAGCACTGTTAAGAAAAGACATGGAAGATATATACAAGATTCAAATCAAACTTCTAGAGATGAAAAATACAGTGTTAAATAAGAAAAATACACTGGATAAAATTAACAGTAGATTAGAAATTTGTAGACGAAAACGTTAGTAATTTTGAAGACACAGCAATAGGCATTATCCAAATTGAAACAAGGACAGGGGAAAAAAGAAAAAAGAAAAAAACCCAGTATCAGCTAGGTGTGGAACAGTATCAATTCATCAGTGTATGTGTAACTGGAGTACCAGAACGAAAGGAGAGGGTGAAGAAAGAGAGAAAAGAAATTTGAAGAAATAAAGGCCAAAATTTTTCTAAATTTGATGACAATGATAAATCCACAAACCCAAGAACCTCAAACAACCCTAAGTATAAGAAACATAAAACTAAACCAAAGCATATCATAATAAAAGTGCTTTAAACCAGTGGTAAAGAGACATTCTACAGTAGCCAGACACAAAAAACACAAAAAACACTCTCAGTATGAAGAAATAAAGATAATAGATTTCATGTCGGAAAAATGCAAATGAGAAGATAGCAGAGTGGGCGCCTGGGTGGCTCAGTGGGTTAAGCCTCTGCCTTCGGCTCAGGTCATGATCTCAGGGTCCTGGGATCGAGGCCCGCATCGGGCTCTCTGCTCAGCAGGGAGCCTGCTTCCTCCTCTCTCTCTGCCTACTTGTAATCTCTCTCTGTCAAATAAATAAATAAAATCTTTAAAAAATAAAAAAAAAAGAAGATAGTGGAGCATCATTAAAGTCATATCATTTAAGTCCTGAAAGAAAAAAACTGTCCATCTAGAATTCTATACCCAGCAAAAATGCATTTGAAAACTGAAGTACAAAAAAAAGGGGGGGGGACCCCAGACATATAAAAGTAGACAGAATTCTTAACAGTAATTCAGCTTACAATAAATGCTAAAGGTAATCATTCAGGCATAGGGAAATGATACCAGATGGAAAAGGAATTTCAAAGGAAGGAAGAGTCTTGAAAATGGGACAAATGTGGGTAAAAATAAAAGCCTTTTTCCTGAATATTATTTTTAACTACACTTAAGGGAATTGACCATTTAAAGCTAAAGCTAAAGAACTAAAAATATATTGTGGGATTTAAACATATGTATAACTAAAATGTATGACAACAACACAAGAATGAGAGGGGTGCCTGGGTGGCTCAGTGGGTTAAAGCCTCTGCCTTCGGCTCAGGTCATGATCTCAGAGTCCTGGGATCGAGGCCCACATCGGGTTCCCTGCTCGGTTGGGAGCCTGCTTCCTCCTCTCTCTCTGCCTGCGATCGATCTCTCTCTGCCTGCGATCGATCTCTCTCTGCCTGCGATCGATCTCTCTCTGCCTGCGATCGATCTCTCTCTGCCTGCGATCGATCTCTCTCTGCCTGCGATCGATCTCTCTCTGCCTGCGATCGATCTCTCTCTGCCTGCGATCGATCTCTCTCTGCCTGCGATCGATCTCTCTCTGCCTGCGATCGATCTCTCTCTGCCTGCGATCGATCTCTCTCTGCCTGCGATCGATCTCTCTCTGCCTGCGATCGATCTCTCTCTGCCTGCGATCGATCTCTCTCTGCCTGCGATCGATCTCTCTCTGCCTGCGATCGATCTCTCTCTCTCTCTGTCAAATAAATAAAATCTTAAGGAAAAAAAAAGGAGAAGGAGAAATGGAACTATAGTGTTATAAGGTTGTTATATAATATGTGAAATGGTATTTTACCAAAAATAGACTGAAACACTACAAACAAAAAACCCAAAAACAAACCAAAACAAAAACGCTATAGAAAATAAAAAGCCCCCCCCCACAAAAAAAGATATAAAGGAGAGTCATAAAAAATATTCAAATAATACAAAGTAGAAGGCAAAGAGCAAAAACAAACAAAAAACAGATGGGACAAATAAAACACAAATAGCAAGATAGTAGATTTAAACCCAACAACATCAATAATCACATTAAATATAAATGGTCTAAACTAAAAAGCAAAGATTAGAAAACTGGATTAAAAAAACAAAGACTGAACTATATGCCATCTACCAGAAAGCTACTTCAAATACACATAAATGGGTAAAAGTATAAGGACAGAAAAAGATGCACCATGCTAATACCAATCAAAAGAAAGCTAGAGAGGCAATACTGACAAAGTAGATTTCAGAGCAAAGCATATTACCAGAAATAAAGAGAGACATTTCCCAAAGATAAAGGGATCCAATTTATCAAGAAATCACAACAATCCTAAATATGCATGCACCTAGTAACACAACTTCAAAACATATGATGCCAAACTGATGAAAATATAAGCAGAAATTGGCAAGTCCACAATTATATTCAGAGATTTCAATAGCCTTCTCTCAAAAACTGCTAGAACAAGTAGACATAAAATCAGTAAGGCTAGAGAAACCTTGAGCAATTCTATCAACCAATTTGATCTAACATTTATAGCCACTCCACCCAACTTTCTTTTCAAGTGCACATGAATCATTTACCAAGACAGAGCATTTTCTGGGCCATAAAACAAGCCTCAATAAATTCAAAATGATTCAAATCATACAATGTATATTCTCTGAACACAGTGAAATTAAATCAGAAATATCTGAAAATTCCCATGTGCATAATCATTTATAACCAATGGGGTCAAAGAAGAAATCACAAATAAAATCAGCAAGGATTTCTGAACTGAATAAAAATGAAAATACATCAAAATTCATGGGATACACCCAAAGCACCATTTAGAGGGAAATTTTAAAGCATTAAACACTTATATCAGAAGACAATAAACCAATGAGCTATTTTAAGATTCAAGCAAATAAAATGCAAAGAGCAGAAAGAAAATAATCAAGACTAGAAATCAATGAAATTGAGAACAAAAAAAAATTGATGAAGAAAACCAAAAGCTGCTCATTTGAGTATCAATAAAACAGACAAATCTCTAGCCAAACTAAAAAAGAAAAAAATGAAAAAATACACAAGCTAACAGGAATCAGAGAGAGCACACAGCTATAGATCTTAAAACATTAACAAGATAATAAGAGAATATTATGAACAATTTTATGCCAATTTAGTAACTTAAACAGACAAACTCTTTGAAAGATAAACTATTGGTGTGCCTGGATGGAGCAGTCTGTTAAGCATACAATTCTTGGTTTCAACTCAGGTCATGATCTCAGGATCATGAGATGGAGTCCTGAGTCCAGCGCTGTGCTCAGCGTGGTCTGCTTAAGACTCTCTCCCCTCTCCCTCTGCCTCCCCCCACCTCTGCTCATGCTCTCTCTCTCAAATAAATAAATTAAAAAAAAAAAGATACAAGGGGCACCTGGGTGGCTCAGTGGGTTAAGCCTCTGCCTTTGGCTCAGGTCATGATCTCAGGGTCCTGGGATCGAGCCCTGCATCGGGCTCTCTGCTCAGCAGGGAGCCTGCTTCCCCCTCTCCCTCTGCCTGCCTCTCTGCCTACTTGTGATCTCCCTCTCTGTCAAATAAATAGATAAAATCTTTAAAAGAAAAAAAGATACAAACTGTCAATGCTCATTCAAAAACAAATAAACTAAGTAGCCCTCTATTAATGAAATTAAGGTAGTTGTTGAAACCTTTCCCACAAAGAAAACTCTAGGTATAGGTATACAAGTCACTTAATATTATCTTAAGTTTAAGATACATGGAGGGCTCTAATATTTATAACTATCATCATGTGCTGGCATTAAGAATATAATTTTAATATGACTATATTAGTATTCAGCAGCATCATTCTAGAAGGAAGCTGTGTGAAGAACTGATTAATATGAGGCTAAATTAAAACCAAGGAGACAATTAATAATCTGGGGAAAAAATGATGAGCGCCTAAAATAAGCACAGTGGCAATGACAGTGGGTGTTAGGACATGGCATGGTTAAAAGATGGATGGCTAGCAAAGAGAAAGACCAGATGTATTTACTGACTGGACATGAAAGGTAAAGAGAGTGAAAGGGCAAGGATGCTCCATGATTCTTGGCTTGAACAATAGAAGAACTATTCATTAAGATAGGGAACACAGAGGAGAAAAAGATTTGGGAACAAGAAGATATGTTTATTTTCCAACATATGATACATTTAGACAGGGACGCCTGGGTGGCTCAGCCGGTTAAGTGTCTGCCTTTGGCTAAGGTCATGATCTCAGGGTCCTGGGATCAAGTCCCACGTCAGCCTCTCTGCTCTGCAGAGAGACTACTTCTCCCTCTGCTTGTGCTCTCGAGTGCTCTCGCTCTCTGGCAAATAAAATCTTAAAAAAAAAAAAAAAGAAAAAAAGAAAGAAAGATACATTTAGACATTCACTGCCCAAAAGATACATAGTAGGCAATGGGATATATGGAATCAATACTTGGGAAATACATGTAGTTAAATTAACCTGCTCTATCTCCGAGGATTACTTCCAATTAAAGCCTTCTCTATAACTGTAAAATTAATGGCTTTTAATAAAAGAATTTCAGAGGTAAGAATATGGCTAAGGGATTTAAGAAAAAAAAGTCCCTTTCCATATATATATTAAACTCACAGTACAAGAGACCAGATTTCTGTATTCTTTCTTATTGTCATTTAGAACAGTAAAACCTTATTTATTTACTCTACTTGGTTTAATGAGTCTGAACTACTTTCTTCAGGAAAAAAAACAATATCAAGCTTTTTCTCTATCTTTTCCATTGTTTTGTATGTGGCTGCAATGACTTGATTTTTTATTCAACTCTGCCTGTTGCCTGTATAATATCTTACTATTTCCTCTTAAGGTTTTATTTGTTTGTTTGACATTTTTTGGCTCTCCTTATTCTATTTGAGAATCACACACACAAAAAACCAAAACCACACCTATTCGGGGCACCTGGGTGGCTCAGTCAGTTAAGCCTCAGACTCTGGATTTCAGTTCAGGTCATGATCTCAGGGTTTTGAGATTAAGCTCTTTGCCAGGCTACATACCCAGCGTGGAGCCTGCTTAAGATTCTCTTTCTGCCTCTCCCTCTATGCCTACCCACCCCCCAAAAACAAACAAACAAATACACCTGTTCAACTTAGTCAAATAACAGCAACAACCATATTCTGAACATGTCTTATAAGCCAGGCAATGTGTCAAGGGCTTTACGTACGTTAGCTCATTTAATTTTCAAAATCTTGCACAGTCAATATCTCCATTTTATTATTAAATAAAACTGAACCTTGAAAAGATTACATAACGAGCTCAAAAATCACACCACTGATGGACTGTAGAACTGAGACCTGAACCTGGGTCTGCAGAGTGCCAAAACTCAGGCCACACAACTTTAATAAGCTTTTTGGTATCTGTAAAAGACATTTTATGGAATGTTTTACTAGGGTGCTTTCATTCATGCAACAAATATCGGTGCCTACTCCGTATCTTCAAAATTTCTGTAGAAACACTTTTAACAGCCCTTTTCTCCTACTGTTTCTGAAACTGGAAAGCTGCATACAGTGCACTTCCCCCCCCTTTACTTCCTCTCATTAAATGTCAAATTCAATCATGTTATGATTATTATCAGGTAGTGGTTCAGCCACAGCCATTTCCTGCCCAGTTCCTGTTCACTACTCAGAATGAAGTCCAGCATAATTTTCTTTCCTAGTGCTCTAAAACTACCTGTTCTAGGAAGCAGTCTGTTTTTCTCATGTGAAATCTCATCTCTGTATTTTGTGTCATTTTAGCAATTTGTATGAGACTAACAAGTTGGAATAAAAATGCAGCTTTCCTAAATGGCATTTAATATTTTCAACTTAGTCAAGTAATTCTGGTCATGAAGTGATCTCCATTTATAAATCCAATGGAAATATTTACGGTTCTGTGTTAACCTTAAGGGAAGATATACAAATGGAACTTTTTCTCAGATCTTTTAAGAACATCCCCAATTTGCAACATTCTGTCCCACCATTATGTCTCAAATTTGGATTCAGAAAAGGCACTCAGCATATATACAAAGAGTAGTTTACAATATTGGCCCTATGTGGCTACATACTAGGTAAAGGGTTAAGGGAAGCAACGGTCACTTTAACACTCTTCTTTAAGTAATCCCAAAATACATTCTGCAAATTAAGTGCAAATGTCTCTAGTGGTATAAGTCTTCCTTTAAAGCTTAGAATGAAATATTGCAATGAAATAATCAAAGCGCTTAGCTGGACACGTTTGGAAAAGAAGTTTTGTCACTGGGGAAATAAGTATTAAATGGTAAATAGTACATAAAATGTAACAATGCAGAAACTGTTGAGGATTTCCTACAATTTTAATATCTAAGTATGCAGTTTCCAACTGCCAAAATTGGGTCCTACTCACCTTGCCCACCCACATTTATACACAATTACCATTTAAATATTGACCTTCACAAATACTTTTTACACAAAGCTACAATTACTTGCCATTCCCTCAACAATCCATATTCCTGTCCTGTGACCCTGCCTCCTGTTCTGTGTGGGATGCCCTCCTTCCCAACAGTGAAAACTACTACTTACCCTTTAAGGCTCCAGTGATAGCTCTCCGCTACTCCTCCAACGCCTCTCCACTCTCTGAATATTATTCAGTCTTCTTTATTCAGGGTTTACCAGTGTGCCAGTACTTTACATATTCTGTTTAATGCTTACTACTCCCCTTTGAAGTAATTCCTCTCCACTTAACAGATGAGGAAACTGTAGCTGAGAAAGGTTTACTATCATGTTAAAGGTAACAAAGCCAAACAGGAATTCAAATGCTGGTACGTCTAATCTTCAGCTGAATTCTCTTCCATTAAATCACAGACTCTATGGCACGCTCTTACAGTATATATTGTATTATTATTTATTTCCCTCCCCCACTAAAGACAGGAAAGGGGACTCCATCCTTACATCCCCAGCAATACTCAACAGTGCCTACATACAATGTTACTGAATATGTATATTCAGTATACTCTTATTCAATACTCTTATTCAGTTTTTTATTTTGCAGCATTATTTTCCACTGATTAGTCTCCTTGTACCAGGTCTCTAAGAAGCCACTGTGGTGGTAAAGTATATTGGCTTGGAATTTAGGCTTTGTAATCAGACTGCCTGGATTTGAATCCTACATCCACCAACTTATTAGCTGAGCAATCTTGAGCAAATGAGTTAACCTAAGTTTTGGTTAACTCATCTATAAAATAGAACAGTAATAACATTACATACCTCATAGCATGATAAAGATTAAACAAGATAGTATGTAAGCAATCCAACTATTTTTCAGTCCTCATTTTTCCTACATGCCACTCTAAATTTTCTTTGGCTTAGTCTAGTGCAGACTTTTTAATTAAAATTCCTTGAACTTCTGTATTAAATGGGCTAGCAAAAAGGTTCATTGGTTTAAAAATTGTTCAGACCAAAAAAAGTAAAATAAAATAAAATTGCTCAGGCCAGGATGCCCAGTTGGCTCAGTCAGTAAAGCATGTGATTCTTCATCTCAGGGTTGTGAGTTCAAGTTCCACACTGGATGTGACGATTACTTAAATAATAATAAAATAAAATAAATAAAAATTGCTCAGACCACCTACTTGACTTTTAGGGCTAACTTCCCACTGCCAGTTTGGACTCCAAAAGTTTACTCTGGGAGGTTTGACTATACAAGAGTGTACATTACACTTTCTTCTCTTACTACATTTTCATGCCCTCTCAGAAAGTGGTAAAAGTTAGAAAAGACACTTCCTACCTTACTAACACCTAACTTAATACTTTATGATCCACAGCACACAACTAACCTATGTGGGAGGCAGGCTATTTCCCCAGCAATAAATTTTCCTGGAACCACCTGTGTCTGGTCTCAGGCATGGCTCATTCTCCTCAGACCTCGAGATTGCTTTCCCCTGGAATCTGGAGGCTAAGCCACTACACCTGACAAGGGACACCAATTTCCTTCTCTTAGCAGTGTTTACTCCAAGAAGTTAGGATTTCAAACTGTTATGCCATTTTACAGCTCTTTAGGCTAAAGTCCATAGTTTCCAAATTCTCAGAATGTCCCTTTCCAACTTTAAAAATGCTATGAAAAAATTCCAGGTGGGGTAGGAAACAAACAACAAAAAAATACATGATCTCTAAAACAAGAGCAAATACTATGGCTATACCCAGAGTCTTAGAGGGAAAAAAACAGAAGAAAAATCCTAAAATATCTAGTTGGTTCAAGCTAACCGAAAACTATAAAATCAAGCACACGATTGACAAAATAACCTTAAAGTAAGCAGGATACACCATAGACAAAGATGGCAAGTATACATTACAAAATATTAATAATTCACGAATTTAAAAACTAGTTGGTATATAAAGCAGTTGTGGCTTTTTTTTGTTTTGTTTTGGTCAGGCTAAAAATAGTGATGGGTCAGCGACGGAATGATCTCCAAAGTTATAGAAGGAGGTGTTGAGTTTAAAAGTCATGACTCGAAGGAACACCACCAAAATACTGGCTGTCAACATCAAGCAGATAAACACAAGAAAAGGTAAAGCAAGCTGATGGACCGCAGTCATTGTTTCCAGAGGGGAAAGAGCCCTCGAGGCCCCTGAGAGGATTTCAGCACCGCTCCGCAGGCAGTGCTGGAATCAGAGAACTCAACTGTTGCCAGCTCAGTGGGTGCAGGGCAGAGACCCTCCCTCCAGCCTGCGTCCGGCAGGCGCGCACTGCCCCCTCCGCCCGAGCCCGCTCCCCCGGCCGCTAGCTGACCTCTCCCGCCCGCCCGGGCTCGGCCACCCGAAGCCCCCGCACGCCCTCCAAGACCCGGCGCGCCCCCAGCACGGCGCCAGGGGAAGGAAGCGACGGAGAGGGGCCGCGAGAGGGGGCGGAGGGGCGGGAGGCGGCGCTGGGCTTCGGCCCGTCACCATCTAAGCTCGAGGACGGCACGGGCTCGGGAGGAGAGAGAGAGAGAGAGAGGCTGAGCCTCTGCCACCGGTGAAATGATGGGAGGGGACCGCGGCTGACCCCGGCGCGCAGGTGCCAGCGGCTGCCGGGGAAGTCACCGGCGGCGGAGGGCGATGCGTTGGCCCCGGATCCCCCACCTCCATCCCGCCCGCCGCTTCCCTCCCTCGTCCTGCTCCATCCCCAGGATTCTGTCAGAACCCAACGACCTCCACACGGCCCGCCCAAGCACGGAGGTGATGCCGGCTCTTACCGTAGGAGCGAGCGCCGCGCCGCTAGGAGGCGGCTGGGGTGCGCGCGGGAGACTCCGAGGCGAGCGCCGCCGCCGCTGCGGGAGCCGGAGGAGTCACAACGAGGCTGCCGGCGGGAGCGCTGCCTCCAGAGCTGTCGCCCCACCCCCCCTCCCGCAGGATTTTGCGCCGGAGTCTGCAGTCTCCGCGCGCTGGCGGGTAGGGCGAGAAAAGAGGCGGGGGCGCCCCCTCGGGGGCGGAGCCAAGCGCTGGCCGGTCTGATTGGCGTCTGTGGGCCCAATGGGACCACGGATACTCCCGGCTGTGCTTAGACTGACTTTCCTCCTAGCCCGTAGCGGTGGAGAGGCGGGCCTAGTGGTTTCTTTTATCACCGCCTTTTGACAAACCCGAACGTAAGAAAAGGTCGGTTGGTTCGCACTGGTGGCCAAATGGTCCAATTACCACAGGGAAAAGGGCCTCTGGAACCAGATTGGCATCCGCTCTACCTATAGGTAGAGAGGGCAGACCCCGAGGCGGTGAGAACCTGCCCCGGATGTGGGCGTGGCCCTGAGGTAGAGCACAGAGCCTCCACCGCGGTGGTTTGGGGAGGCGGAACTGAGATCTTTTTCTTGATTATCATGTGACGGGTTCTGGATTTAATGGAGGAGAAAGCGTGGAAAAGGCCAAGGATCCAGACTGGCGAGTTTTCTGATCTTCGCGGCCCTCCCCGCTCTCCGGTCAGCGGCGCTGCCAGGTGAGTCCCGGGCTCCAGTGGGCCGGCATTCTCCCCAGGTGCATTTGCCCACCCGGTGCCCCGGCGCTGGCTTCCCGATGCCTCAGGGGGTTTGTCGCTGCCTCCCACCCCCTTACACTCCCTGCCAAACGTGCAGACACCTGCTTGGCACCAGGCTTCTGCGTGCGTTTTGGATCGTGTGCAAGAAACCGCGTTTAGCTCCCAAAGTGTACCGGGCCCAAAGCGTAGAACGCGAGTAATCCGAATTAGGGCGGACCGTAGGTGTTTGAAGACTAAGGGCGAGGATAGTTTATGGACGTCCTGAAGTTCTAGGGACAGGTAGGCCCCAAAATCATTTAAGTTGTAAGCAGAGCGCTGTTCCTCTGAAGGAAGGTTAGGTTCGACAAGCTGTTGCTGTAGGAGCCTTTCGAGAGCGACTCATTTGGAGGAATTGTGTTGTGGGCTCCTAAGCAAAACTGTCTTTGGGATGGGGTGAGTTCATTTGAAAGAGTGCTGGCAGTAGCGAGAGAAGGAAATGGGGTGGTGTGCATCGCACCGTGGGCAAATTATTGAGTGCACACACAACTGCTAGATGCTGGAATTGCGGGCAGAGCCCTTTCGATTTCCATTTTGGGGCAGTGCAGAAGATTTTGACAATGGATGAGGAAGCAGATGAACTAATAATTAACTATCTTCCTGGTACCAGAAGTAATCACTTCGAATAGGACTTTAGTAAATTTTCGTTTTGGAGTATGCAGCCCCATCTCTTGAGGAAGAACACTAGTAGTAGGAAACAAATACGATTACTTCAATTAGTGAAGATTTATGAACAAGTAAAACTGGCGTTGTAGCCCAGCATCCAGAATTCTTTAAGCGTCATTTAAATATCAGCGTAGTGCTTCCCACTTGAGGGCATTTTAGTAGAAGTGCTTACAGAACTTTGTGGCATCCCACATTATAAAACCCGAAGCCACAAAACTGTGTTCTTTGTATCATCCCTCCATCTCCAGTCCAAAAGTACCTATGTTAAGTGTAGCAGCCATTTCTATGACCAGTTGTTACTCAGTCCTTATGCGAAAATTTGAACTCTGACTCATCCAATGGCTGATGGAAAGTTGTGTTTAAACAAATTTATTAGCATAAACTTTTTAAAGGTTCACAAAAATGACCAGATAGATTGGAGATCAAGTTTGAGCAAACTTGATTTACAGTATGAAATCCATTTGTAGTTAATAATCAGTTCACACTCCTCACACCTCTTCTTCCAAATTCAGCTCCATATCCCACTATGGCAGCCTTTGGTCAGGAAAGGAGACCTGGAGAAAATGCCTTCCTGGGAGCAAAAGCATCTGCTTTTCATACTGCAGTATGAAGCCTCCGATCTGCCAGCTAAGGAAACAAGTGCCAGCTGATGGGTATCAGGGGAAAAGGGGAGTTAGGAGATCCATAAGTCACTGTTACAGTAAAGCAGATACACACTCTTGCCCCATGATAGCCACCCACTATTTAAAGTAGTAGAGGTGTAGCAAAGAATATCAATACCAGGTTTTTAAAAAAATTCTTTGAGATAGAACAAGCAGGGGAGGGGCAGAGGGAGAGAAGCAGACCTCCCACCTAGTAGGGAGCCTGATGTGGGGTTTGATCCCAGGATCCGGAGATCATGACCCCAGCTGAAGGCAGATGTCCAACCAACTAAGCCACCCAGGTGGCCCTCAAAGTTAGTTTTAAAATATAATTAAACATTCGCGTCTACGGCATTTTATTCATCTAGCCAGTTCCTTCACTTTTTCCATATTTCTTATTCCTGCAGTTTTACTCCTACCCCTCATCCTTTGCTACCCCACCTTCTGATGTTTTCCTCTTTCCATCAAGTGTCCTCTCTCCGTCTATCACTCCTCTCTGTCTTATTTCCCTCAGTTTATAATCATAGATTCTTCCTTTACTGAAAAATTTCTTCCTGACCCTTTCTCATTATGTGTCTTATCTTTCATCTTCTCTTCTTCAGGTGTTTCAGAGGAATAAAGTGTTTTCAGCTGTTTACATTTTGTTATCTTCTGTTAACTCCTCACCCAACTGCTGTAGTTTGGCTTCTGATTTCCATTCTCCTTACCCTTTTTCTAAATGGTCACAGGGTTGATACAAAAAGCTTGAACAAGTATAGAACATACTGTCAACCTGTATGTGAAGACTAAATAAATGCTTATACCTAAGTATTATAGATTATTGTGTCCCAATCAAAATTTCAAGTTTTTAAGAATTAGTGATTTTAACAGTGAAAAAAAATTAAAGGGCAAAATATTCTGGAAAAGAAATCCATGAGTAGTAGGTACTACTAGTCCTTTCAGATACTAGAGTATATCCTAGAACATATCTAATCACAGTCATATAGTACTAATGCAGTACAGAAATATAGGTCAGTAAGATCTATAGACAAATATAGATATAAGGGATATGAAAAATAACTTCTGATTGCCTGGCTGGCTCTGTTGGTAGAGCATGCAACTATTGATCTCAGAGCCCTAAGTTCAAGCTCCACATTCTTTAAAAAAGAGAGAAAGAAAGCCTAAATTATTGAATAATACAGCATCTAGTAATAACAAAATGTCAAAAGATTAAGTGGTCTTGATTATTGGATAGTAACTAGCAAAAAAATCAGGATCTATACCACAAACCAAAAAATATATAATGAGTAGTAGTAAAAAGAAAAATTCAGACTAATAGGTATTTATAAGAATTGCAGTGAAAGTTTAAAAAGACTCACAGACCAAACTATATGAAAATTCAGGATTATCAATGTATTCTGTATTATTTAGGCCAATGATATCCTCACAGTCTAAATTCTATTTAATATCTGAATTTTTGTTACTCAATCTCCTCCTTATTAAAACTCTCCTCACTTGACCTGATAACCACTTCCTCCTCTTTCACTACTTTGATTTTTCTTAGTACATCTCGAAAATTGAATGGAAATTTATAGATGTACAGATGTACAAAAAGAATTTAAAATATCCCTGAGGTACAGGAATAAAGTCATGAGTACCTGGACTTGAGTGACAGCAATGAAAAGGAACAGACTATTCTAGAGACATTTTGAGTAGAGCTTATGCCCAGTTGATATACCAAAAGTTTTACTGTATTTTGTCATGGGCTATAAGGAATGATGAATGTAATGTTGTTAAAGATGGCTAGAAATTTTACAGAGTTTGAAAAGAATAATAATAGAATGTTTTCAAAATTAGGAAATATGTGAGTGGGGAAGAGCAGCTTTGTTCAACAGGAATGGAAGTGATTTTTTTTTTTTCTGGTGTCAAAACAATCCTGACTTTTTTTCCTTCTCTTAGGGTATATTTACCTTTTTTCGACTCTGCAACAGCCTCTTTAAACTGTTTAAATGAGAATGTCCTTGGCTCAGAGAGTACTACTCACCTGGCTTTTCACATTACTCTTCTTGATCATGTTGGTGTTGAAACTGGATGAGAAGGCACCTTGGAACTGGTTCCTCATATTTATTCCAGTCTGGATATTTGATACTATCCTTCTTGTCATGCTGATTGTGAAAATGGCTGGACGATGTAAGTCTGGCTTTGACCCTCGACATGGATCGCACAATATTAAAAAAAAAGCTTGGTACCTCATTGCAATGTTACTTAAATTAGCCTTCTGCCTTGCACTCTGTGCTAAACTGGAACAGTTTACTACCATGAATCTATCCTATGTCTTCATTCCTTTATGGGCCTTACTGGCTGGGGCTTTGATAGAACTTGGATATAACATCTTTTTTGTAAGAGACTGACTTCTAAAGACGTCATTTCATTTTACTGCTGTTCAACAAGCTATCATTAAAGTGTTCTGAATCCTTGCAAGCTTGAAGAATACCAGAGAACTGAGAAAAATAACCAAATGTAATTTTATACTGCTTCCATAAAACAGTCTTTGTGAATCATGGACTTCTAGTCAATCCGAAGCTTAATTATTCAGTATTTCAGTTATTAATATCCTTATTATCCCTATATAAATAAAGTTTGGTTTTGACCTTATTTTTCTACTTGACTCTTAAATCTGTCGTACGTATGTGGTCAGTTTGTAAAGTACGTAAATACGAAGTCTTTAATCTATATTATTTGGGTAGAAGTTTATTATATCATAGCCCCGTTACAACCAAAATAAATGGTCAATTTGTGCTTGTAAATTACGGAGGAAAAAACCTATTTGCTGAAATAGTTGTGCCACAATGTTTACATCCAGAAGGAGTCTGAGAGTTTGACAGATTTTTATCTAAGCTAACTTCATCGCTACTTCTCCCTTCCTGTTTATGACCCATGAATTAGAGGTGGCATGTTAAAACAGAGCAAGAGGCTTGCCTCTTCCTCAAGTTAGAGGGACCTTTCATCATGGTTGATTCAGGACAGTTCCTGTTTATACCTGTTATCCTGGGCCTCAGGGAGTTAGTGCCCCTTTTCACTCTTAAAAGTGTTGTGGTTTGAGAATTTATGGATGATCCTACCAAGACACTCAACCCATTCCAGTGAAGTATAGGTGACATTACTTTTAAGAATTCCAAACAGTCTTACATGCATTACAGCCCTAAAGCAGGTGATTGTTCTCGCCCTATACAGCCCTCACTTTTAGCTTTGGGAAGAACCCAAAGTAGTATTTTGTCTGTTTTGAAAATATCTAACACACAAGAAAAAATATCTAACACACACAATGGCTGCTGATACTTGAGAGGACTGCTTTGAATATAGCATTTTGGTCTAGTTCTCCTTTGTAAAGCAGATAACATGACAAAGTTGAAGCTACACCACCACAAATTAATATAGCTGAACTCCTCGTTTGAAACTATAGGGCTAACCTAAATAAATAAAAATTGATCAGTTTTAAGCATTTTCCTGTCTTATAATTGGTATATATCCCTATTTTGAGCATCTAAAAATAAGATGGAAAAGGATAGTTAATATGGGCAACATAATGTTCCAGGCTTGATTAGATATTCCTAATTCAACTGAGAGATCCAAACAATTTGGTCTCTCTGATGACAGATTCAAAGTAGAAGAAAGCTTTCATCTCTGAGAAACCAGATAGGAAGATTTTGAAATTCAGCAAAAGCTGTATTTGTGCAGTATTATCTAAGTATGATCTCTCACAGGGAAAAGGATGAGGACAGCACCACGTGCAAACAATTAGCTAGGTCAAGCAAAATTTTTCTGTAAAGGATTATCTAGTAAATATTTTAAGTTTTGTGGGCTATATCGTTTCTATCTCAACAGCTCAGATCAGCTCTGTGATGAAAAAGCAGGCATAAACCATGGGCTATGTTCCAATAAAACTTTATGGACAATGAAACTTAAATTTTGTAAAATTTCCATAGATCACAAAGTAGTATTCTTTTGACTTTTGTTCCAATTACTTAAAACTATAAAAACTATTTTTGCCTCACACCCATAAAAAAAACACCCCAAAGCTAGGGCATAAAACAAGCAAAAGCGGATATTCTGTATGAGATTTTTAAGAGAAAAGGTGGGAGAGGTCTCCAAGGAAATAAAAGAGAAACTGGGTAAGAATTATATCTAAAAGGCGACACAATAACCTGTTGACCCGTGGGGATCAACTAATTGTAATACTATCTGAGAGGTTCCCAGAAAATAAAACTTTTTCTTAATTTGGTATACTGACAGGCTAAACAACTTGAAGCAGCATGTTACTGACGTGCACCTCCTTGATTCTGGCACCAATTCAAATGTGTGTTTTATCCCCATACCACCAAGAAATTCTTTCAGTTCGGACACTACTTGGATATAGTATCTGACCCCACAAGTTAAGAGTTCAATCCCAGAAGACACCTACTCCTTCCAAACTTCAGATACCCATTACAAATCCAGCTATAGATCGGATGTTCCCACGACTCCCGATTAATTTGCTAGAGCAGCTAACAGAACTCAAACGTTTTACTTACTAGGTTACCAGTTTATTATAAAAGAATGTAATTCAGGAAGAGCAAGATGGAAGAAATGGTAAGGTAAGGTATGGAGAAGGGGCAAGGAGCTTCCATGCTTGCTGGGCATACCACTCTTGCCCCATCTCCTTGTGTTCACCCTCCCAGAAGCTCTCTGAACCCTGTCCTTTTAGGATTTTATGGAGGCTTGACTACATAGCATATTAATTAAATCATTGGCCATTGGTGACTGAACTCAATCTCCAGTTCCTCTTCCCTGGGAGATAAGGAAGGAGGAAAGTTCCAAACTTTTAATCACGTGGTTGCTTTTCCCTGGCAACCAGCCTCCATCCTTAGGTTGCCTAGGAGTTTTCCAAGTTACCGCATTAACATAAGTTCAAAAGACACCTTTATCACACTAATAGGAAATTCTAAGGATGTTAAATTCCTGTGCCCGAAAATAGGGATAAAGACCAGATATATATTTCTTATAAATCACAATATCACAGCCTCAGTGGTTGGAATATATTTAAAACATTAAAGATAGAGCAGATAGAAATTATCTTCAGAGATAGAAAAAGCAAAAGTAACGGAATAATATATAAACAATATTGCAGAAAAATACCTTCCCGTTAGTTTTTAGTTCTAGGATATTTCCTTTATAATACAAAGATTTAACTTAAACATGAAAGGTTCCTTATGAAGCCATTATTTTCCGGGTCAGCATGGACAAGACATAACTTAGTCTGGTTTGAAGCAAAAGATTTATCAAAATTTCTGAGTAAGGGTTGCCTGGGTGGTTCAGTTCATTAAGTATCTGCCTTCGACTCAGGTCATGATCCTGGGGTCGTCCGCATTTGGCTCCCTGCTCTGCAGGGAGTCTGCTTCTCCCTCTGCCTGCTGCTCCCCCTGCTTGTGCATGCGCATGCTCTCTCTCTCTCTCTCTCTCACAAATAAATTTTAAAATCTTTAAAAAAAAATTAAAAATTCTGAGTAAAAGCAACTTGTGAACAAAATAACTTTTAAGACTTGAAAATATATGAAAAGTAGAAAACATTCAAAGAATTCACAACGTGTTCAGCAATATTTCATGAACACAGAGGCAGGGTATGGTGGTACTATCAATCCACCACATGAAACATGAACACAAATCCACCAACAGAGAGCTTTCAAGCACCAAGAAATTTTGTTATGCACAGCTTCAGGAAGTAAAGATCCATCTGTGAGCTAAAGTTTACTGTGATTTTAAAAGTTACTAACCTTATAAATTAGGTCATCTGCTTTCCACTCTGCTTTTTTACAGTGCAGCAAGTAAGAGAAACTGATCTTAACTAATGAAGATTAGTGATGGCCAAAAGAGAGGAAACCATAGAACAATTTTCATATAGAGGCAGACATATTACTATGTACCTGTGTCTTCAAGAATAGTTCTTTCTCTCTACTGAGAGAAAGTTAATCAGAGTGCTTTTTGCATTATATTAAGAAACAAGGGGGCGCCTGGGTGGCTCAGTGGGTTAAGCCACTGCCTTTGGCTCAGGTCATGATCTCAGCATCCTGGGATCGAGCCCCACATCAGGCTCTCTGCTCAGTGGGGAGCCTGTTTCCCTCTCTCCCTCTGCCTGCCTCTCTGCCTATTCGTGATCTCTCTCTCTCTTTCTGTCAAATAAATAAATAAAATCTTTAAAAAAAGATACTAACAAACAAGTCACAAACTACAAAAGGAGTTTCCTTTAATCTTGATTGGTCATGCTTGCACAGTAAACATCAGTTGTCCTCAAAGAGTTGTTGGTGTTCTTGTAATTCATGACATAGATAGTGAAGGTACATGGGAATTACAGTGTTAGGACCAGGATAAAACAAACAAGGAAAAAACCCTCATTATAATAGTGATGGAAAAACTAAAGCCCAGATGAATGAAATGAAATCAGTCCATGGTCATTGATAAATAAATTTTAAATCAAATGCTATTTCCAAAATAGGTTTGCTATTGAAGAAAAAAAAATAGAATGCATTCATGGAAGATACATATCAGTTATCAAATGCCAGATAAGGTAAACCTGGGCTAAAAGCTTTTATGAGAGGGGTCTACTTTACACTTTAATGTTTTACTCTCACTGTGCTTGTCCTACGTTCAAATTGCTATACTGTAATCATACTGGTATCTTTCACCACAAAGTAAATTTACTACCACTATCTATATACGACAAACCCAAATTTGTAATCAGGAAAAGAGAGTCTGTAACAAGACGTGATTTTGAATTGCTGGCCCTGGGCAAAATAGTGAACTAGGAACGAAGAAGTATGTTTTGGAAATCTGCCTACCTCCACCATACCTCATGACCCCTTGATAAACATCTTTCTCTTCCCAGATGCCTATCCTTTGCCCAAAATTAGAGAGGAATACAGTTAAAAGGTAATTAGTGAGAAAGGCATAAAATGATTAGGCTGACCCAGAACATAGCTCTTCTAACTATTCTTTTTACTATGCTACTTCCAGGATCGGAAGCTAACATTTGTAGTGTCTACAATGTATAAACCAATGCACTAACCACTGGGCATGTTCCATCATTTTCACCACCAATTAGCAGAATAGGTATTCCCTCCTCCCTCCTTTTTACCAATGTGAAATAAAAGCTAAGCGATTTCTCAATGTTATACAAGTGTATTCCCCTTTCATTAGCCATAGCTGTATGACTCAAATGCCCTCAGTATAGTATCGTAATAGTGAAATGGCTTTACAGAAGGTCTGTGAAAATGTGCCACCTTTGTGTCCTTGTCCCACTCCTGCAACAGAATAGATGTGGACTAAAAAAAAAAAAAAAATAAGTGCATGTTATCACTTTCAAGTGCATGTTATCAATTTTCAGTTCTTGAATATTTATATCAATAGGGAGACTATCTTGCCAAGACTTAGCAAGCTAAAACTCTGCTTCAGACTATAAGATATTAAGGTGCTTCTTATATAGTATTTGCCATTTTAATCGCTTTAGGTCTAGTTTAAATTTATCCTCATTTGGTAATGAGTGTGTGAGTTTTACAGGTTTAACGATCTTTACAATACTTACTTTCTCCACACTGCCCAGTGGACCTACATATTTAACAGGTAGCTTCTTAATTCTTCTTATTCTTAAGACTGAAGTACAAAATAGAAACTCGGTCTCTTTATAGTGCCTGCTGATCTAATTTTCTCCACTTTTCTATTGCAATTCTTAGAATTACATTATGAATTAAAGTCAGAGACAAAGGTTTTATATCCTATATAATTATTTTTCCCACCCCCAGTAAAGGTACAACTTCTGTTGCTTCAAATATTTATTGAATACCAAGTGTATATATTAGGTGTCAAGGACACCAAGGGATTAAAAAAAAAAAAAACTTGTAACTTCTAGCTCATGGTTTAGGTAGAGTCCAACATGTAGCTAACTAATATGTACATTAAATGATGTGAACAAAGGGAAGCAAGAAGCAGGGCAAAGAAAGGGTTCTACACCAGCTTTGGGGTAAGAGGACAGTTCGAACAAATGAACTCGGTAAAAGACACACAAAAGAGATGTTGTTTAGAGTTTTGAAAAAAGATTCCATGGTATTGTATTCCAAGCAGAGATTTCCCTAGCAAGGCAAAGAATTTTAAAAGTACATAAAGGAGGGCGCCTGGGTGGCTCAGTGGGTTAAAGCGTCTGCTTTCGGCTCAGGTCATGATCTCAGGGTCCTGGGATCGAGGCCCGCATCGGGCTCCCTGCTCAGCGGGGAGCCTGCTTCCCCCCCTCTATCTCTGCCTGCCTCTCTGCCTCCTTGTGATCTCTCTCCCTCTGTGAAATAAATAAATAAATATAAATCTTTAAAAAAAAAAAAGTACATAAAGGAAATCGTAAGCCCTGGCACCTGGTAAAGCTGAAAATTGGGCACATTAATGGAAGACTGTGGTGGACGAAGCTGGAAAGAAGGGCCATATCATGAAGGCTTTTTGGTGTGATGCTGAGCATCTGGCTTCTATTCTTTAGGAAAGGAGCCATAGAATATTTCTAAGCCTAAGAGTAAAAATCATGTATGTCTTAGAAAGATTAACCTGGTGGTAACAAAAAATGGATTGGAATGGGGGTAGGGGCAGAGGACTGCAAGCAGCCTGGAACATTTTAGGCTATTTTAAGAGTCTAGGTAAAATGAACATCTACTATGGCTGTAAACATCTTCTATAACAAGAAAAGTACACAAATAATGAACATTTCCAGGGTCAACTCAAGAAAATCTCATGATACATTGTATATAGTTAGAAGAAAAGAGAAATCAGGTAACTGTGCAATGACTAGGAAGAGACATAGCGATGCCAATACCCAAATTAGGAGGGAAAGGAAGAGCTAATGGTTGGGGGCAAGGGAGAAGAGAAGGATTTAATTCTGATTACACAGATCCTTAGAGCTTAAGTTAGAAACCAAGGCTGACTAAAGTCATGGAGTTATGAAGATAATTCAGAGACAAAGTATAGAGACCTAAAAAGAACCTGAGATTGCTTTAAACAGCAGTGGCTAAGGCGAAAAGACATCCAAAGAAATGTAAAAGCAAAACAGAACAGATAGGTCATACGTACAAAGTTTTAGGGAGGAAAAGATTGCTAACAAGTGCCGCAAGGATTAAACAGAAGTATTAAGAAGCGAAGCCACTGAATTTGGCAGTCAAAAGGTGACCTTTGAGAGAACCACTTTAGCTGGGTGGTTACATTTGAGGATTGAGACAAAACTGTAGTGAAATAAGGAAGTGAAGACAGAGATTTCCATGAACTCTGTCAGTGAGGAAGAGGTATGGAACAATAGCATAAACAAAAGCCAGACTAAACAAAAGTTTTTGTTTTTTTAAAGAAGATAGACTCAAGACTTTTCACATAAATGTCTGGCTCAGGGGCGCCTGGGTGGCTCAGTGGGTTAAAGCCTCTGCTTTCGGCCCAGGTCATGATCTCAGGGTCCTGGGATCGAGGCCCGCATCGGGCTCTCTGCTTGGCAGGGAGCCTGCTTCCCCCTCTCTCTCTCTCTCTCTGCCTGCCTCTCTGCCTCCTTATGATCTCTCTCCCGCTGTGAAATAAATAAATAAAATCTTTAAAAAAAAAAAATGTCTGGCTCAGTTAAAAACAAAAACAAAATTCAAAGAAAGATGAAACTTGGATAGAGGGAGGATGTAGAACTGCCTGTCCAAATAAAATTTTAAACACCATATTATGCAAAATATTTGCAACTATATGGACTTGTCTCTGAATCCGCATACTTTGCAGTCTTCAATAGTACCAAAGCAAAGAACTTTATAGGAAAGCATATAGATTTAACATTTTAAAAATACAGATGCATAGATTTTAAATTTCAAAATGTGTGGAAGGATCTAGAGCTATTTTAAGAGTGCAGTTCTTAGGGAGCCTGGGTGGCTCAGTGGGTTAAAGCCTCTGCCTTCGGCTCAGGTCATGATCTCAGCGTCCTGGGATGGAGGCCCACATCAGACTCCCTGCTCAGCGGGGAACCTGCTTCCTCCTCTCTCTCCGCCTGCCTCTCTGCCTACTTGTGATC